>PVKA01014976.1:0-16399 GCA_004027165.1 Ctenomys sociabilis
AAAAAAAAAAAAAAAAAAAAAAAAAAAAAAAAAAAAAAAAAAAAAAAAAAAAAAAAAAAAAAAAAAAAAAAAATATATATATATATATATATATATATATATATATATATATATATATATATATATATGGTACTGAAGAAAAGTGCTAAGCTCTAATTCTCATACATGAACTTTGGTTGCCTCTGAGTTGAGGGAATTTTATAAATGCTCCTTATTTACTTACTTCAATATAATGAATTCTGCAGGAGTAGGTTAGCTCAATTTTTCCTAGTGCATGCTACTGAGCAGAGCACCATCATTGTCTCCTGAAACTTTCCTGTGAACACGTTTTCAGGACCCACTCTACTTACTGCATAAATAACATGAGCGAGGCTAAACATTCTGTTTCTAAGTTTGCTTTCAACTAACAGACAGCTGTAGAGACTTATGGATACACTGTCAATATAAACACGCATGATGTGTGAAAGGTATTGATCACTTCATTCAGTATTGCTCTGTGGTGAGAACAATAAAAACCCTGTTTTCTAGTTATCTTGAAATATTCAGTATAATATTGATAATTACTGTCACTATGACACACAATAGGTCATCAGAATTCATTCCTCCTCTGTAGCCACAAGCCACAATATTGCAACCTGTGAAGTCATTTCCAGTCTCCACTATCCCACCTATCCTAGCCTCTGCTCATTTCTTATCTACTCAACTTTTATGAGATCAGATTCTTTAGAGTTCTTATATAAGCTTTCTGTTTTTAATAAGTCATCTAGATGCTTCTTATAAGCACTAAACTTTAAGAAACACTTTCTTATGTGACTTGCATGGTTTTATGCATACCCAATCACAGTCTTTCCAATGAATTCCGTTTCTGTAATGGAAGAAAAGCATTACTTGGTGAATAGTGAGGAGTATAATTTAAGTGAATTCTTCAGCTCTGTGTATTTGTCACACGGTTTGGCGAAAAGAGCAACTTGAAGGTGAATTTAATCAATGCCAATGACTAACTGGGATAATTGCCTCACTCTCTGAATTACTTAGCCTGCATATAAATTGGTTTTAAACCATGTTTTTGTGCAAATGGTGCATCAATTTGCAGATAGTAGGTTAATAAATTCAGGAAATCTTGAAACATGTGATATTTTAAACCAAATCATTATGAAAACATATCACTAAAAAATACATAAACGTTAATACATCAAAAAATGTTAAAAATATGTGTAGCTATGCTACTGAAGATTTATAAGTTGTGAGTAGGTAATACTTTCATGATTTTTGCTTTACAAATGTTTCACAAATGTTTTATTTTACCATATCTTGTAAGTAAGAAGTACTATCCAAAGAAAGATAAAGTGACTCTTTATGAAGTGATAGTAGTGCTGAAAAGTCTTAACTGTTAATACTGACATCCAAAAGAAAGTATTTTAACTATAAAGCTTTGCCTATGGAGTAGCACATCTTAATATATTATACAATCAGGTTTGAAAGTCTTTTGATCCTTCTTCTCATGTCAAGTTGACAGTTTGAAATTATTATGCTTACATAGGTATTTGATAAGAGCTCTGTAATTTGTCTTTGATTAGATAATAAAAATAAGTTGCACATAATAATAATTCTAGAAAGATATACATTATATTTTAAAAGTAAAAACACAGAATTTTCTTAATTTTTGTTAAACCTAGGAAAATGTACTTAACAATGTATTTAATTACACATTTCATGTTTTGTAATTTACTACTTTAACATCCATCAGAATTTCCATATTATTGATGGGAAATATATTTATGTGCCATTGAATATCATGGCAGATATAAGTAATAAAGCAGCACACTCTACATAATGATGTTTTTTCTCTTTTTAATGAATTAATTCTTTTACAAATTAAAGTAGAAATAAAGTTCTGAGTATCTGAATGTATTTTCTCTTCTAAATACACATGCAGAATTAAGAAATGTAATAAACAAACATGTACATATGTTATGAAATACATGTCAAAGAAATATAATAGGCACATATAATCTTAAATATATATATATATATGTATGTATATATAATGTAATTTACATAAATTCATCAAAAGTAGAAGCCCACTTTGAGGACTTCAATTTGTACAAGCAAAAAGGAGCATAACTTTAAAGAAAGCCAACTTATCTTAAACAAGCATACATAGGAACTATTTTGAGCAAATATTTAGGCTTTGTATCCCAGCATGGTAGCTAATTTAAGACGACAACCTAGTTTTTTCTTATTAAAAGTGAACAGCGTGCTTAATTATACAGCACACCCTTGGGCAGAGCCAGCATGGCATGTGATTCTGGGGATCGACCCTGATACCTTCCCTTGTCTAAGCAGGAGAAATTTTTAATTTTCAACATTTAAAATATTTGCACTAATTCATAGTTTGAAACAGTTTTGTATGTTCACAAATATTAAAAAATACAGAATACTATTCACCCATATGACCATGTTTCATTTAACTAAAACCATAAGACACCTTTACATTTTTTGTATTATTGAAGATCAAACACAAAACTTTAAAATTACCAGGCTAGTGCTCTACAAATGAGATACATTCACGGCCCTTTAAAGTATGTGGTTTCAAGAATATATCCTTTCCATTATGTCAGAAATATGATTATGTTGTAAAGAAAACAAGAATGCTTGTGAGGGCTCTGAAGTGTGTGATTTATGGCTGAACTGATCAGCTTAGGATTCTTTGTTGTAACTTAATTGGCTTCTGCAGTCATCTGCAGCCTTTGGGAAGTGGCATTGGAGAAGTCTGGGGTAATTAGTTTGCTTGAGAGGAATGCTCCAAGTGATTCCACAGCTATGTTATTACTACTTGAGTAAATATAACTTCAGTTTCCATTTCTGTTGGGACTGCAGTTCTTCAAATGCTGATTCATGTTCTGCAATAACCTTTGTGACATTTTACTGCATTCTCCTGAGAGATCAGCAAGCCATGATTTCTTCTGGACTAACTATTGTGCAATATTATCAACCAACAATTATCAGCAGGTCATCATGGCTTTGCCTCACACTGAGTTTTAATGGATTGAATTTTTCTGTGCAACAAATAGAAGCAGTGAGAGTAGCATAATGGCATGAAAATTCATTAACTTAGCAAAAGCACTTAGTACCATCAGTAGATAGAAATGATGCCTAACTACTGAGCATTAAATATTCATCAAGACACTAAATTTTATTTTATATAATGTTATGGTGCCAACAAACTGGAGTTTCAATACTGGATATTGATAATAAAAGTATTTTTAGCAAATCATCAAGGAGTAAATGGTGTGTTGGAATTTGGTATTTATTTATGTTAGTCATCTGGAAAATTAAAATTATTAAACTTGCTCTCAAATTCCTTACTGGCTTTAATTTTACTGTTTAGCATATTTAGATGTCTCTATTGTAAATATTGTACATAAATGTACCATGTATTATTTATTTATCTGTCTATCTATTGCATATTATACATATATCTGAGAAATTTATTAGGTTTTTCTGTGGACTTACCACTCTAAAAACAACTATACCTGTTTCTGAACATGATTATTGTAACAAAAAAGTTATGGTTGTCTATGTGACAGAAGACTTGTGAATATCTTATTTTACTCTCTTCCTTCACTCATAGACAAATTCTTATTGCTTTACTAACCCTGCTTACAGATCATCCTTCCTTATTCTACTGTTTTTACCATAGTTCTCCTGGAGTTCTTCTGTTGCTCCAGTTCCACCTGATGTAGAAGCACATACTCTCCAATCTCCTATTTTTCTCTACATCTAATTTCAGTCAAAATGTGTAATTTAGGATATGCATCACTTTTCCCCAGGGGTGAAATATCATTTATGTAATATTTACTTTCATTCTACAAATCACAATAGAAGGAAAACTCATATTAATTTTAGTATTCATTTTGTGTTACAGGAACTTGGGGATATTCAACAACTGTGTTTTAACAACTTAAATAACATCCTTACAGCTATAAAATATATATCTCATAAACAGCAGCAAGAGAGGAGGAAGGGAAAGGCAAATAGAAAGGAAAGGAACAGAAAGAAAAGTAGTTGAATGATACATTTATAAGCATACATTAGCATCCACCTATACTGAGAACAATACATATTTTATTGTGGCACATGGATCATTATGTTGTTGCAGGTTTATCCAGTTATAGGTCAGTGAAAATAGTATACAAGTGAAATAATGGACCAATGTCATTTAGGAAATAGCTTCTGTATACTATTTTTGACTTAAGAAGGACTCAATATAAGTAACTAAGTAACTAAATACATCACAGGAAAAAGTTCCAAGTAGATCACAGGAATGTATAAGTGTTTAGAGAGATAATCATTTTCTTGGTTTATAATACAGATTCATAAAAGTGATTTTTTGGAATTGCTATTTCTTTTTGAGACAGGGTTTTGTTATGCAGTTTAGGCTGACCTTGAATTTTTAGTGATCCTCCTATGTCAGCCTCTTGAGTACTGGGAATACAGACATCCACTACCAGCCCCTCCTAAAATTTTTATGCAACTATTGCTGAAAATATGTTGAAGAGCAAAGAGATAATCAGATAATCACAGCGTGGGCAGCAGTAACACATGGTTGTAGACACCATCCTGGGTATTTACTAAACAATCCTATATGACCTTTCCAGAAAACTGGAAATTAGTTATTTTCTATAAAATATGAAATAATTCCAGAAAAGGATCTCAGACACATAAGAGAAACAAAATGTAAATCTGAGATTTTGAAATACAAAACTCTTGTTTAATCTACTGCATAAAAATGAATATTCCTTATGGATGAGGTGCTTTGCCACGTTACAGGATTAAGGCTGTGTCTTGGAAATCAGCCTACATGCAGAGTGGGATAAACATAATTATGCTATAATATTTAGATATTAATTCTAGTTCTCTATAAGAACTGGAAGCTGTCATTGTGATTCTTTCTAGTTACAAGGCTAACTCAGAATTTCTTGTTCATTTCACAGATGGTTGTTTACATCATGTGAAAACAATAGGTCATGTTGATTAAAACTGATTTTAATTTTAATTCCTACACTTGATGGTTCAGAGTTCACTTGACACTCTTTTTTATAATTTTCTGGTACTGTAAATAGCTTGCACACTCTTCCCATCTTCTCCACAAGGAGTGTGTGCACTTTTTTATCTTGACATTTTCAACATTTTCAGGCTTCATAATATTTCTTAAATCCCTCAATAATTATCTTACTTTTCTACAAATTTATCGTTTCAACTCCAAATATATTTTAATACTTTTAGAGAAGATGGATATATTGTTATCTCTTCTAAGATAATTATTTCTAAAAATGAGCATTGTAGTGTGTGACTGTATTTCCCATTCTACGTGTTTGTCTTTCCATATGACCGTGACATTCTTCCACTGAGAGCTGGGCAGTTTGTCTCATCCTTTCAATCCGGGCAGAACATTCTAAGTGATATGCCCACAAGAGTGGTGCACAAATGAAAATGCATAGTTTCTGAAATTGAATCTAAAAGGCCACATTACTACTACCTGTTGTCTCAGGACAAGTATCTTTGGAGTTATAAGAAAACATGTTAACTATTTTACAGATACAATGCAAAAACTACATGAAGGTACTATATAGATGAACAGAAAGAAGTCTAAGGAACTCTGAATTGTCCACCTAGCATGTCTTCACATCTCTCTGGAACAAACAAGAGATCCATGAATGAAAAAATTTTGGAAATGACCTAAACTCAGACACACTCTGAGTTCCTTTGCCTGAAAGACTTCATAGAACTTACAGTCAGAAACTCACTGAATAGTTTCAATTTCCTGACCCACAGTAATTATGAACATAATAAATTATCATTATTTTAAAATGCTATTTGAATAGCTTTTATTTGAATAGCGTTTTTTTTTTACAGTACAATACCTATATTGTATTATAGGTAAATAACATAGCTCCAAGAAATGCAATTAACTTCAGCACTTAAAATTATTTTTTTTTTTGAAGTACAAATAGCAATGAGACAGTTTCAAGACACATTAACTGGACAGATTCGATAAATTAATACATTGCAAACTGTTTTCACAATGTTTTGGTAAAATTGTTATTTTGTTAAAATTTATAAATTAAAAATGTATTTTGATTTTGTAGCTATTTCAAATTGATTATCTGGTGTTTATGACATTTATGAGCAAACATCTGTTAGAGTTTATGTCTGGATTACCCAGAGTCTCATGCACTATGAGACAAGCCTTTGAGGCTGAGGTATGATCATGGATTAGTCCACTGATGAGTCTGTCAAAAAGTGCTATTGCCAGGTGGAGCCTGGTTGGAAGAGGTGGATCAGCGGGGATTTGGCCTATGAGGTAAAGGGTATATATTCCTCTCAGGTTCCTCCTGGCTACCACAAGGTGAGCACTTTTCCTCTGCCTGACCCTTTTATCAGGCTTCCACACCCTGGAACCAGCCAATTACAGACTAAAAACAGAAGCCCAGGTAAGCCTTTTCTCCTTTAAAATATGGGTGAAAGGCACTGTGTCTAAGAAAGTGACTAAGATGGCATTGACTTCCTGCTACCTATAAACTATAATTTCAATATTTTATTATTTTCCATCCCTGTTCACTATATAGATCCAATTGTTCATGGCACAACTACAGTGTTTGATCAGTTTGCATAGACGTGTTTTATTTCATATTGTACTGTGTTGCCACAATACAATATCATAGAACATACATTCTTTGTTTAATAATGAGTCCTTAGTCTTTTAGGATGTATTATCTTCAAAAGAGAAAAAAGAAGTAGAAGAAAAAAAGAAATTAAGCAGTAGCTGCTCCTCTCAAAAGACCAGCAGAAACTGACAGCACAATTATCCAAAACATTTTGCATATATACAGAAATATAGCTCTTGCCCTTCTGTCACGTGTCCTGTTCTTCATCCCAGTTTCCCCTTCCCATTGAACAAATTCTTTCCTTTTCACAGTACCTTACAAATTCTTTGTTATTGTTTTTTTTTTTTTTCTCTTTAAATCAATCTTGTAGGTTTATATCTGGTAATCTGAATAACTAATTTGAAGATAATATCACACAGCACAACAAACATTGTTGAATTCCCTACTTTCTTTAGTGAAATTTTGTATTGTTTCTAATGCTGTTTTGTTCCATCACTATTTTGTATTCTGTAAAAAATAAAAAGATGTATTATCTTCAAAATTGTATTACTAACTTGGTCTGTTTTGTGAAAAATCTCAAAATCAGTGTTTAGTTAAACTTATTGAACTGACCATCTGAATTTTCAGAAAAATTCATAGTTTCTCCATTAAAGATAGATAATAACAGCAAACTACTATTAGAACCAAAGAAAATTATAATAAGTTCATCTGTTTGTTTCTCACTGAGCCCTCACTAAATGAATATATTCACAGTTGGCTGTAAGGTCATAAATTCTTTTCATCCTTCTCTTGGGTTACTTAAGAAAAATTCCACCAATAAAACTAGCACACTGCACTGGTGGCTGTTCTTTTTGAATCAGTACAGCCCCCAGCTAATGCCATTTGATGAATGGGATTGTGCAAAATGACCTTGAACATCAGTGATGCTGGGACTGAAAACTTGAGAATAAATTAGCCAGTCAGTGTCTTAAAAGACAGAAAGATAAGGATCACTAAAAATGTATTTTCCATAAAAAAGATAATATTACATCTTAAAAGGAAGCCACAGAGCAGAAGGATTAGCAGAAAAAATATAGGTTCTTGGGTGGAAATGGGACACTGAAATAAAGGGGTAGAAGAAAACTGCCTTGAAAAGTATTTCTCAAGGCAAACAAGACTAGATCATTAACAGTATTTCCTAGGATTATTAATTAGTGTGGTAAGAAATAAATATATGAAAATCTCAGAGGAAACTCAGAAGTGTCAGAAGTAAGCTACAAAATAAGATGGAAGAACCCTAACTGGGCCCATTTACCAGTGACTGGGTGTGTGCCTTATTCAGAACTGCAGTTGTAGTTCTTCTCATTCAATTGCACTAAAGTAGTTTTAAATTCTAGATTTATAGACACAAGAATAAAATATACACTTTGTCCTTGACAGCCTCAAATATTCAAGATAATTTATAAATGTCCTGAACTGAATAATAATAATTTTAAAACCAACATATATTCTTGAAAAACCAACATATTCAAAATAGACATTTTATTAATTAGCAATGTGCCTGAATATCTGGTTAGGTGATTGTTTTGTACATATCTAACTTGTGTGAATCAATGGTTGACAGGTTTGGATAATAGTAACCAGGGAGTGGTGACAGTTACAGCTTTTATAGGCTGCTTTATTTTTAAGTTTGTTTTTCCTTAGCTTTATGCAGCGCTGTGAGGAAAGTAGATATTACTTCCAAAAAAAAATTTATTGTTCATTTTTCAGATCAATACCTTTTTTTTTAACATAGGGAATATGAGAGCTCTTTGTAGTTCAATGTGTGTCAAAATCACTATTTTGAATGAACTGGTTTTAAAATCATCATTAAATTCATTAAATTTTTAAATTACCTTTACTATCTGAGGATGTTAAAGACAAAGGGTGTATTTTGTTATTTATTTTAAAAATTATTTTATTTCTTAATCTAGAATTTTAAAAATACTTTATTTGACTTCAATCAATATTAATCTTATGCAGTTGGTAATTAAATTTGCTTGAATGATTAATATCATTTGTAACTTAATTATAGTTGTTTAGGCCTTACATGCTGTATTTTTCTTCTCATTTTTTCCTGACAATCTGAATGCATTCTTTTAGTATTTTTTTATAGTCCCACTCTATGGAAAATTGATTTTCTTTGTATATCTGAAAATTATCTATTTCCTTTTTTAAGTTAATTTTATTGAGAAAGAAATAGCAATGAGACAGTTTCAAAACAGGTTAGTAGGAGAGTTACAATAATTAATACATTGCAGGGGCTGGGGAGATGGCTCAGTGGAATAAGTGCTTCCCTGGCAAGCTCAAGGGCCTGAGTTCAATCCCCAGTTCTGAAAAAAAAAAAAAAATACATTGCATATTGTTGTCTTTATAGTAGTTATTCATACTGCAAGATGCAGACATGATATCTAAACACTATTAGTAGAAATCTTTCTTCTCATTGAACTAAGGGAATGTAACTGTATATGTACCCTAACTAATTTGTATATACAGATATATGTAGATTTTTTTTCACTACAAAGTGGTCCTTCATTTATATCTCCTTTTTGTGTTTAGAGGTGCAGAGGCCGAGGGTTCAATCCCAGGCCTGCCATGTTGGCCTTGCCTTTGGGGCACACTGAAACAGCAATTGAGAATGGGCGTGATGATTCATGCCTGTAATCCCAGATTTTTGGAGGCTATAAACAGGCAGATCACTATAAGTCTGATCTAGTAGTGAGAGCCTGAACACTGTAAGTGCTTCCCTAGAATACAAAAAAAAATAGTACTATAGTTTCACCTTTCTTTTTATTTTTAAAGGGATTTCATAGTGTGCAGAATTCTGAATGTAGCTAGCCTTTGCAAAAGCTCCAAACTTAAAAGATATTGTTGCTATGTATTTTGTTATGGATAACTTCTTATGAAAAGGTAGTTGTGTGTTACTTTTGTGATAGTGCAAATATGGTTTTTTGTTTATTTGTTTGTTTTGATATAGGATTGCTCTACAGACTACAGGTTGTCACTGAATTCATATAGCCCATGCTGAACTCAAATTTATGATGCTCCTACTGCCTCAGCCTCCTGAATGCTAGGATCATGGGACCATGCCACTGCATCCAGTGTGATGTTTGTTTTGCCTGTACAACCATAGTATTTGAGAATACCAAATGTTTATTTTTGTCTTACAATATGCTTGCTGATAACATAGTGTCTTTATGATTCAAGCTCATGAAGATAGATTAAAATACAAATAGTTTATATAATGGCATCTAAATCTTGTTTCAGTTTTCAATAAGGATGATTTATATATATATATATTAATTATAATTATAATTAACTCATAAATATGTCTTTCCACATCTATAAATATAACGGAATTTGATTCTACAACTAATTTATAAATACTTTTATTGTGCATGTGCTTCAAATTTAATTTATTCTTATTACTTCAGTTGGATTTTAGAGCCCATTTCTTTGAATCTATTAATGTTCTGATTTATAGAAAAGATTTCTCAGTTTCGATCCATTATTTTGTTTCTTCAATGGACTTTACTGGTCTATTACTCCTTCTAACATGGTGATAAATTCTACTTGGAAATACATTGTAAGAAGGTGTTATTCTTCCTAATTTCATTTTAAGCTGTTTTTATTCAATATTTGAACTATGCTAGTGTTACCATATGGTACACCTGACAGATCACATCTAGTCTCTCGTGTTCAGCCAGCGAAGAATTGCAAAATATGCCCCTGGTGCTGAAAGAAAAACAAGTACATGTACTGAAGATCAGGAGCTTAGAAGAGGATCTGGGATGACAGGAAAAGCACACTGTATGCCCTACAGACAGATCAGGCTTCTAGATTCAAGAGCATGGGAGAAAGTTAAAAGCCAGAGGAGGAGCGTGTGCTTTGCTCTGGGGCTATACTGAATGGTGCCTGGGGTCCGCCTTGGCTCAAATGGGTGGAGGACATTGATTTCTTCAGAATCCAGTGCTCTGTCTGTACTACCGAGGGAGGAGATTGAGGAACAGAAGACTGACTTCCTGGAGGAGTACATGTGAATTTCTAATTGCAAGATCCCTGGGCATATGTGCCCAACTGTTCACCAAACCCTGCATGTGAACCAGAGAATGCCTTCTACAATTCCTCTTGTAAGAACTCAAGCAAGCTTTCAAGGACAGCCTTGAGCTGATGTCCATCTGCAGAGTGGGAGCATAAAAGGACAATTGCCTTGAGCTTTCTGCCATTGTGTTCTTTCATGTCAGTCCACCCTCACACTGTAGGATGTACTTCTCGGCCCATTTTTTACTTAAATCAAATTAGCTCTGCGGAGCCTATTTCTTTTCTTACCTTTAATAAATCTTGTTACCATTTATGCTTGTCTTGAGTAATTCTTTTCTCAGGTGAGATAAAAGCCTAGAAACCGTTTATAGAAGAAGATTTGAGCATCCTAACCCTGGTAACTTTGTTAGTACTGCCTGACAGAAGCAGTCAAGTCACCTTGGGGTCATTTTGTGGTTTTTAACATGTATGGCTGAGTTGTTTTTCTTTCCATTTCCATCCCCTAAGAAAATTCCAATCTGCTTCTTTTCTATTGTCCCTTAGACTCCCCTTGATAGAGCTTTTATTCTTCGGACGATCTAAATCCTTTTTAGTTATCAGGGAGGGGTAGGGAGCTAGTTGATGGAAAAAAGTCATGGAAGCTGGGAACCCAGGAAGCTTTATCATGAGGCCGTCAGCAGCTTCATAGTGTGTTGCAGCATGTGGGATGGGGGCTAGAAAATGTACACTCCTAATTGGTGGCAACACTGGCCATGTTAAATTATTTGAGAAACTCTCCATATTTTGTATAATTATGACCTCAAAAATTGCAGTTTACCACAATGAATCAATATGCTGTATTAGTCTATACAGTAGTATAGATTATATTAATTAGTCTATACTTATTCACTATAGAATGCAGAAAAAGAGAGAAGTCCTACTGTAGCCATGATTACTTAAGTCATATTCTGTACGACAGTATATCATGAATTATAGATGCCATGTAACAAGATAATCACAAAAATATAACAATATGTAGGGTATAAATAGATTTTAAAACTTAAGGGTCATATGTAAAGTTGTAAAGCATAGTAAGTTATACAATTATTGCTACAGTTGTGGATCGACTGATATTGCAAAAACAGAAAACAAATATTTTGTTGGAATTAAATTTCATATATTATACACTGAATACAAATAACTTCATTTGTTAAATACATGATATTAGAGCATGTGCCTTTTTCAAATTGAATTTCCAGGGCTGGAGAGGTAGTTTGGCAGCCTATGCACATTTCTGGCAAGTGCAAGGTCCCATCTGCATTTGGAGTAAAAATATGACCCTTGATGCCATATGCCCTCACAGCCCTGGATTCCCAGGTGCACTGTTCTGGCCCTGAAACAGAGCAAGGTGGTACACACCTGTAATCCTATGGCTTCAGAGGCTGAGACATGAGGATCTGTACGAGTCTAAACTGCATAGTGAGACCCTGTATAAAAAGATCCAATTGTCCATAGATTCATATAACACATTTTCAGAAGTTTTTTCTATTATAATAAACTTTGCTTTGGAATAAAGGACAGAGAAAAACACAACTGATCACAATTAGCTTTCCTTTCATCACACATTTTAATTGCAACTGGAAACATTACATTAATCAAAAACTAACAGAAATGCCAGAAACTCATGTATTAAGTCACCAAATATTATGGGCTTTTTGTTGAGATTAGATCTCTTGGATTTCATAACTAAATTTAAACTCATGTTATTGTCTTTATGTGTAAGAGATTTGCCTATAATCATCTATGCTCTTTTGTCAACGTTATCCACAGGGTTAGCCGCAGAGACTCTGACCTTAGCTATCAGATTGTTCACTGTGTTGCTGCAATAGAATGGATGTATAATTTACATTAGGAGCAAACAATTATTCAAGTAGCAAATAGGAAATCTAAGATTTAGCAGAGTTAAATGACATTACTCAAAATCTTTATTATCAGCATCTTTATTCTTCAATTTAATCTTCCTACTTAATTTTTATTTAAGACCGAAGAACTAAACACACAATTAATGGTAAAGCATTTTTGTAATAATATTTCAGTATTACTAACATTTTCATATCTTGGGAAATAAACTTTTTGCATACTATCCAATTAATGGTATGTAAATTAAGTCACCTAAAGCTAAAGGCAGAAAGGAACTAAATTTCTAACTAAACAAAACCTCTGTAGTTTGCAGGATTTTTTTTTGTGTGAGATATTTATATTCATTCAACTTTAAGTTATAAATATGCTTCTCTACTGCATATATTTTCCCATTAATATGATATTCTTAACCATCCAGCAGAAAAGTATAAAAATGAAGTATACATCGTGAGCCCATAATATTAAGCTGAGCTGTAAATGGATATGGTCAACAATTTCTTTGAATAACTCACTATGGTTGTAGAATGCTGGACTGTGTTGGATTGTGGTGTCGAGTTCCAGTACCTAAGTTAGTTGAATGTCAGTGGAGTGCCCACTTTTGACAGGTGTAGACAAAGGAAGGGGTGTAGAAAGAAAACTCATGATGTTTGTGTATAGATTGTACAGTTGGGATAGATAACGCTGTGCTTCTACATAATTCTATGAGAGGCAAGATCTGCACTAATGGTGGTTGGACAGGATATTATGTCGGCTTTTAGTACTATGGTATCCACTAGGTAAATAATTATTGAATTTTTGATATAATTCAGGTATTAAAAATAAGATAAGTAAGCAGTTACACTCTTAATTCACTGATAAGAAATATCTGCTAAAATAATATCTGTAAATATAATATCATGTATGCATCATATACAATATCAAAACGTTATGAAAACAGTTTGCAATGAATTAATTTATCGAATCTGTATGGTTAAGGTGTCTTGAAACTGTCTGATTGACATTTGTATTTTAATAAAATAAAAATAAATTTAAAAAAATTTAAAAAAATAAATAAAATGGGGCCATTAAAACATAAAAAAATGATATTTAATGGTCTAGGATGCATTTTACTTAGTGAAAAACTTTAAAGCAACTTCAAACTAAGGGTATAGTTCACTGGAAGAGAGTTTGCCTAATACCTACAAAATTACAGATTTGATCTCAAACAGTACACAATCAGTTAAATTATGCTTTTAAAATGAATTATAGTGAGGGTGATATATTTGAAAGTTTTATTCATTCTGAGGAGTTTATCTTTGGAAAACTATTCTGATATATAGAAGATTTATAAGATATAATGTATCCACATGATGCATTATAGACTGACCACTTAGATTAAGTGGTTTATTTCTGAAACTCACATCTAAACTAAATGACAATGAACAAAGTTTGTTTGTTGTGGTTGCCATTAATATAAAACGAAGTCAGGTTTCTATATATTAAAGTACATTTCTATGTATCACCATTCTTTCTGCTTGTATTAGCTATGGGTAAAGTAAGTGTATCTGAATAAAGAGGTTTTTATCTCTAAGAAATCTCCATCATTTACATCAGTAAAACATTGTAGAATGAAGAGCACTCATTAAAAATAAAGAACTTTGTGAATTAATTAAGATAAAAAGATCTGCTGTATTTTGCATGATATAAAAACAGCACTTAGCTACATCGAATGGGCTCTCAGCTGAAATAATTTTGCATATGTGGCTGTTCAGGGATATTACTTAGTTGGAAAGAAACTGGTTTTGTGAAAGACATTCTGTGCACTCAAGTTTCCATTTCTGTGTTGTATAAATATGATCAACTACTTATTTCTCATAAAAACACATGCTATAAAGATACAATAATTCAGTACTTACTCATCAGACATATGAATTAGGGTTTTTTTTTTCATGATTGGAGCTTAAAAAAAAACCATCCATGTTTGCTTTCCAGGGTATTACACAGTATTCTATGTGTAGTTTCTCCTTAGCTGAAATTCCAACCAAGTACTTCTATTTTTCACCTGAAGTTCCTTCTAATGAACAGACTGTTAAATGTCCTTACAGAAGTAGACTGGATCAATAGTTTTTCAGTATTAATGTAGTTTGCTTGTACTGTGCTCCTTTGTTTCTGATTCTGATGTTTTGATAATTTTATCTTGCAGAACACCTGGACAAGATGTGATTGTGGAAGAAGCCACTGGTGGAAGTCAGAGACTTTGCCTGTGCTGCTCTGTGGGCAAGGACACATGGGGCTGAACAGGTACCAAGTGCTGAAATAGAAGACAGGCACAATAGTGTGAAAACTAGCATCATCTAATAGGAAAACTGGAGGATTAGGCATAAAATTATCTCAGTCCTGGAAAGGACACAGAAACCAGGATAAGGAAGTTGTTGGTATCACAGTGATTAGGAATTTAAGAATGAGGAAAAGTTTAAAAATTAACAAGTATAAAAATAATCTTTTAAGGTTCTAAAGAATCTTTTTCTCAGTTATTCTATGTCATTTTAAGGCAATGGTTTTAATTATTTTTATGTCAGTCATATATCTGAATTTTAAAATAAGCTTTTTTTTCCTGATATTTCATTCATTTCTTGATTTTTCCATGTTTTCTAAAGAAGTTCTTGAGCTTGATGAGGCTTTTAACTATGAGCCCGTTCACACCTCTGCTACCTGTCTGAATTTTCTGCCAAAAGTTAATGCTTTTGCCTTAAGGATCTCTGTGGTTCATGATTTCTGGACTTTCATCACCCCATTTGAATTTGTTTTCTTCATAAAGGTTTATTTATGGCTCAGAATAGCAAGCAGGATGTTGCATTAAGTCATTGTTTCTCTTAGGCATGCACGTACATGGATGTTCAGACATAGTCCACTGAAATCTCACATGAGCTCTATTCCCAGCTATGCTGTAGCTTATCGATGGGGTTCCAATTTCTAACATCACTGTTATCCTATACAGTTGAATGTATCCACATAGTTCTCAGTCTTTTTAAGTGTTAGAGAGATTTGGGCTCCATTCCTAAGTGTCTTTTTAATTAAAGATCTGGATTGAGATTAATGTTTATTCAATCTGTACAAAGTGGCTCGTAGATAGCAAATGGAGTGCATTTATTTTCACTTTCCCATATCTTAATTGTATAGATTTCTAGTGGATTTGGTCCACCAGAAATTTATATTAGGCTATGAGAATATCACTGTGTACTCATGTCTTGGATTTCTTGGATGCAACAAAAATCCATGTGGTACTGTCTGACCCAGGCAATGTGTTCACATTCTCTGTATACAAGTGTCAAATTTGGCTCACCCTCCATGATTTTTTCATAGAAAATTCCAATCTGCTGTGAAGATAATGAATTCTTATCATACATTCTGAGTGGGCTATCAATAAAAATATTAATAAACATGAGAATATATTTATTTATTTTTTTGGTTAGATTTTTTTTCATTTAGTTTTATTTTTTTGAAATACAAATGTCAATCAGACAGTTTCAAAACACCATAACCATACAGAGTCGATGAAATAATACATTGCAAACTGTTTTCTTAACGTTTTGGTATTGTACAAGGTGCATACATGATATTATATTTACAGGTTTTTATATAGCTGAATTATATCAAAGATTCAATAATTATTTACTTAGTGGATGACCATAGCACTAAAAGCCAACATAATATCCTGTCCAACCACCAATAATGCAGATCTTGCCTCTCATAGAATTATGTAGAAGCACAGCGTTATCTATCCCAACTGC
>PVKA01014976.1:16499-51244 GCA_004027165.1 Ctenomys sociabilis
TTCAACTACCTTAGGTGCTTGAACTCGACACCACAATCCAACACAGTCCAGCATTCTGCAACCATAGGGAGTTATTCAAAGAAATTGTCGACCATATCCATTTACAGCTCAGCTTAATATTATGGGCTCACGATGTATACTTCATTTTTATACTTTTATACTTTTCTGCTGGATGGTTAAGACCTAGGTAGATCAAAACATATATATCAACACATGAACTTTATATTTCCTATGTGGTCATTGAAGTCTTCTCAGGGTTTATCTTGTAGTCCTGTACATTATTCTGTAGTTCCTTTGTCTGTGTCATCCATGTGGATGAGTCACGGCCAATGCTTGACCAGAATGCTCTCTGTGAGAGCCTGAGAAAAAGTTTTCTCTTCGTGTGACTCTCCCCAGGCACACTTTAGAACTTCAATCTCTTTCCTCTGTGGTTCCACAATCTCCTTGCTCAGAAAATTTGGAGCTCACCTGAGTCTCATGATATTGCAGTACAGGGTCTCCTATGTCCTGAGTCTTCGCTGACCTTGAAAGTCTAGGGCCAAAATGTTGGCTGGCCTTGTGGCTCTTCTATTTCTCCAACTCTGTTTAGATCAGCTTGTCTCTCATGGTCTCATAGGTCTTTGTAGCCTGAGTTGCAAACATCATTAGATATCAAAAACATAATTAATAGACCAGTCAATACTTTGACTATAATTTTCTCATGCAACATTTTCTCTTAGAGGAATCTGTCCTAAAAAGCAAAGCTTTAGTGTACCAGTCAGGATCTATATCACAGAAACTCTGAGAGTTATAGTGGCCCTACCTAATAAATACAAGTACAGGGAGGCCTGAGTCCTAATATGTCCCACATATTGTCATCATTTCACCCTTGTGAAGTGTGTGTGTGTGTGTGTGTGTGTGTGCGTGTGTATTTCCCATCCCTTCACAAAACATCAGTGACACTGTAATAAATTCCCAGGATTATGTCCATTGCAATTGTTCATTCATTTTTTATGTCCTGTGTAGATGTGCATGTCTGTAGCAGCATCTAAAAAGCATCCAGGTTTCCCACTTGCCCATATGAGTTGATTACTAATTGTTCAGTTAAATTGATCAGAGGCTGACTGCCAGCTGGTAAGCCTCTCTCCCAAGAGGAGAGTTGGTAATCGTGAGCATGCCATTCCATTTTGAACTCTATTTTCTGGTTTTTGGCTTACAACTACTTGCCCAATTTGTTCTTGGATATAGACATTGAAATCAAGTAATGCTTATATCCATTTAGGCTGTAAAATATGTTATTTTCACCTCATTGATTTCCATGTACTCATCTCAAATATTCTTAATGATTTCACAAAGATGTTATCTTTCTTCTTGTAAATCTGTTGTCACTATCCCATATCTATCACCAAAATTGTCAGAAGGCTATGGAGAGTTTAAAAGTTTATCATACTTGCAAATTCATAATCTGTGGATGTTATACATTAAACAATAAACATTCCAGTCAGTAACTTAAATGTTTTTTCATAAATATTCACTACAAACTACACGTAAAATTTTTAAACTATGATCTTTCAAGGCTAACAGTGAATGGCATTGTGCTCCATCAAGACAGGGAGCAGTGATAACAAGCAACCATTGTCACAGCCAGCCACATTACTGTGAGGGTAAACAACTAGTACTGAACAGTGCTCTGTTACTAAGCTGTAAGGTTCTTTTATTTTATTTTATTTTTTGCACTTAGTACAAGGTCTACAAGGTATACAGGGCCTCACTATGTACATCAGATTCATAGTGATTCTGCTGTTTTCAGACTCCTAAGCACTGGGATTATAGGCATGCACCCCTACTCCCAGTCTCAGTCACTATCTTGGCATGTTCCAGGGATAGGGCGGGCAAGACGTGCCAGGGATAGAACTTGGCTGCTACAGTCTCTCTAAGAAGGTGCTTTAGCTTGCTGAGCTATCAGGCTGGACCGCAAAATTTGTGAAGACTTCTCTTTCTTTCTTTTTTTTTTTTTTTTTTTTTTCTTTCTCTTGTCACCTCAGGCTGCCTTAAGGTTGGGTCTGGTGTTACTCGTGGAACTGGGAATTCTGAGTTTGCCCAAGCAGGCACTTCAAACGACTGAGCTAACCCGAAAGCACCCTCAAATTAAATAATTTGAATATTTCACTGAATTATAAGAGAGAAACATGAGTTATTAGAGATAATCATGTAAGCTTCATTCTTATGATGTGTAAATAATGATACTTATTAGTTTTCTATAAAACAATTCTTTGTGACATGTTTTCTAATTGTAATGGCTTAAGATATCCATGTTTTCCATTTTTCTCTATAAAACATAGAAATTTATTTTCAGACAACATACTTAACCATGTATAAAATCCTTTATTAAGAAAGGATATTAAAAAAGAAAGAATATTTTAGTTTGAGGGGCTGTATATTTGGTACTACATCTACGAAGCAAAAAAGTTTCAATAAAGAAATTAATAAAGCATGCTAGTTCTTGGTACCCAGTTGAAGGTAAAAATGTAGAGAGAGTTCTCTTAGATTAACATTTCTGAGTTGACCTGGTAATTCAACTAGGTGTCACTTGAAGATGTCTTATCTAATTAATCCTGCATAAGACCTTTCTAAGATATTACTTTAGAAAGTAAAATACTTATATAATATATATGAATTTCATTTTTTTATGAATACAGCTGAACTTATAGGATACTGTGCTAATAAATTCAGAAGATTAATGCAACTTACTGAGTGGGAATTATATTATACTGTTCACAATTTTACCAGCAATTATTGTTACCAGTTTTGCAGTAATCAGTGGATCTATATTTTCTAAAATAGTGTCTAAAGTCAATGAATCCCTTAAATGCACATAAAGAGATATGCCAACAAAAACTGACATTCCAAAATAATTGAACGTCACACTAATGTTTGTGTGTGCACACACACAAATTTTATTCTCTAGCAATGCAAAAACATCTCAATATCAAATAATTGGTGCTCAGAACTGTCACTAATGTGGTTACTGACCTTGAATATATAACTCCATTCATTACAGTTTAGTTAATAACTCAGATTCAACACAGTCTCAGCTTCAATACATGGTAACTAAAAATTGATAACAGATCCTTATATAGCTGGAACTATCTATAGAAACAAAAGCAGCACTAAAATCAGTACAATGTCAAAATATTCATTTAAGAAGTATCTGTTGGTTAATGAATATAGTCATAGGTTTCTCTGCTATTTATTTTATTCCACTTTTTATTTTTAATTATTTATTTATTTTTTTTTTTTTTTGTCTTTTTGAGACAGGGTCTCGCTATGCAGTTCAGGCTGGCTTTAAGCTCACTTTGTAGCTCAGGCTGGTCTCGAACTCACAACAATCCTCCTGCCTCAGCCTCCCGAGTGCTGGGATTACAGGCATGCACCACCACGCCCAGCTACTATTCCACTTTTTAAAATAACACATAAAATCACAAAAATTATGCATATTAAAGGAGTGCCACATAATGTTTACTACATGTAGATATTGCATAATCAGATCAAAGAATTATGACCATTCAAAAATTTATGAAATTTTATGTCAAAAACATTCAAAATTATTTATTAAGCTTTCTGAGATATACAGTGTATCCTTTCTACTGTATGAAATTTCACACTTTTAATAGCAGATTTTAAGTCACTATCTGTGATATTCATCTTGGGAAATATAGTATGGAATAATAATCCTCAAATATCTAATGAGACACCTAATATATAAATTGTATAATGGTATCATATTTGACTTTTCTGTAGATTATTAAAGTATTTTATATGAAGATTTTTGAAACCCCACCAAGAAACTAGAATTAATACAAAAAAAATCAACAGCATAGCAGGATACAAAGCCAATACCCAAAAGTCAATATCATTCCTCTACACATATAACAAACAAAATAACAGAGAAATTAGAGAAACAATACCTTTTACAATAGCACCATGAAAAATGAAATACTTGGGAATTAACCTAAGTAAAGAAATCAAAGATCTATTCATTGAAAATTACAGTGCTCTGAAAAAAGAGATTGAACAGGATTTCAGAAAATGGAAAGATATTCCCTACTCCTGGATAGGAAGAACCAACATTGTGAAGATTGTCATGCTGCCAAAATTGTTATACACATTTAATGCAATACATATCAAAATTTCACCAACATACCTCACAGACCTAGAGAAATCATTCCTAAAATTTATTGGGAAACAGAAAATAGAATAGCAAAGGTAATCCTGGGTAATAAAGGCAAGGAAGGAGACATTAAAATTCTTGACTTTAAATTATACTACAAAGCTACTGTGATTAAATCAGCATGGTATTGGAAAGAAAATAGACCAGAGAATCAAAGGAATAGATTAGAAGATGCAGAAGCCACTACGAACACACTCAGCCTTCTCTTTTCGACAAAGGGGCCTAATATGTTTATTGGAAGACAGATAACCTCTTTGACAACTGGTTCTGGACAAACTGGCTCTCTACATATGAAATACTAAAACTTGAACCAGGTCTATCACCATGCACTAAGCTGAAGTCAAAATGCATCAAAGATCTAAACATAAAACAGAAACACTAAATCTACTGAAAGAAAAAGTAGGAGGAACTCCTGAAGACATAGGGGTAGGCAAAGAGTTCATGAACAAAAATCAAACTGCAAAGGTAACACTTGAAAGAATTAACAACTGGGATCTCCTTTTATTGAGAAACTTTTACACATCAAAAGAAATTATCAAAAGAGTGAAAAGACAACCCATAAATTTGGAAAAAAATCTTACTAATAAGCACTCAAAGGTCTTCTCTCTAGAACTTAAAAAGAACTAAAAAGCATTAGTTTTCTAAAATTTAAAGGCCCAATCCAGAAATAGGCATCTGAGATAAATACACACTTCTCAGAGGAAGAAATTCTAGAAGCTAATAAATACATGAAAAAATGCTCCACATCACTAGCCATCCGTGAAATGCAAATTAAAAGAACACTGAGACAGCATCTCACCACAGAAAGAGTGGCTGTCATAAAGAAATCAGCCAACAACAAATATTGGAGAGATTGTTATGAAGAAGGAACGCTTCTTCATTTCTGGTGGAAGTGTAGACTGGTGCAGCCATTATGGAAATCAGTGTAGAGACTCCTTAAGAACTAGGGCAAAAATTCCATTCCAACCAGCTATTCCCCTAATGTGAATTTTCCCAGAGTAACTGAAAACATCACATCATAGGGATATATGTGCTATGTGCACCTATGTACATAGCAGCACAATTTGTGGTAGCCAAATTTTGGAAGCAACCAAAATGTCCTTCACCTGAGAAATGGATTGAAATAGATGTGGCATTTTTATACAGTGGAGTACTACTCAGCTATAAAGAATGATAAACTCAAAGCTTTCGTGTATGTATAAGTGTATGCCACTTGAAGATATACTCATAAGTGAAATAAACCAGGTCCAAATTTGTAAATATCATATAATCTCCCTAATGTAAGAACTCCAGAGAAGAAATAAAAATTGAAAGGTATAACACAACTAAATGGAAGGCGAGAATTTAAGGATTAAGCAATGAAGAGAGGGCAAGGAGAAAATCTAGGAAACATGGCAGGAGCAATACCACACATTTATATACACAATACAGTTAAGGCAATGATCCTGATAATCTCTATCAGGTTTTTGAAACTAGCAGTTAATTATTTTTGGAATTAGCAGGATTCTCACCCTGACTAACTGTATATGCTGACACCTGTAAACTAAGCAACTGCAATGAAGCTAGCAATGTAAAATACTAGGGACGTGCTTGGAATTATTCTGGTCTTCTAAATGCATACTACTTCTAATGTCACATCAATTACTGCTATACTCACTCTAAAGTAAATGCTTGTTTTTAAAAAAAGATAATAATTGAAAATAAGAAATAAAAAAAATCATAGGACTATTGTGCTACAATGTTTTCTATGGTTAGATTTCTAAATTTCTGTGTAAAAAATTGTAATTGTTTATTTCTATTTTTTTACAATTTTTATTTTTTTCTCACATTCTGTACAGATTTAAAGTTTAGCATTATCAGTAATTGACTCAAAATACCTGTTGCATATTGTGTCTAAGGCATTTGATGTTCAGACAGATACTGATGTTAAGCTCAATAGCCTATTATTTAGGGTAATACTATCATTAAGCTCTCTTCTGGAGGGTTAACACCTTAAGTTAGCAGACCAAAAATTAGAGAAAAAGAAGGGCTACAAGGATAGTCAATGTTTTTTCCCTAGCCATTCAAGGTCAGGACATAACAGAACCTGCAGTGCAATATCCTGTAACTCAGTGGTGTACCATATTTTCTGTTCAAGGAGATTATGGGGTCACAGAGGAAAGTGATTGATGACATATAATGAACCTAGAAGTGTCACCTAGAGAGAAAACATTCTCTCAGGCTTTCACAGAGAGCAAACTGATCAAGCAATGGCCATGCTTCATCCACATGGCTGATACTGACAAAGGATCTACAAACTGTGGTACAGGGTTTCAAGTAAAATCTGGAGGGGATTTGGCTGACCTTGTCCTAAGCAGATGTTACATTTCTTGTTATATGGTATTCTTTATCTTGGTCTTAACCGTCCAGCACAAAAGTATAAAAATGTGGTAGAAAAAGTAAAGCCATATTAATATGCTGAGCTATAAAAGGCTCAAGTCAACAACTTTTGACATTTCTAGTTCTATGGATAATCTGCTACTATTATGGACTACTATATTGGATTATTTTGCTGAATTCGTGAAGCTACAATATTTCAGTGGCAATGGAATACCAAACTCAGACAACACAAAACAATAAAGGGGGATATAAATGAAGAAGCACACACAAAATATTTAGGGTAGATGCATGGCCACTTTCTCTTAATTCATTGAGAAGAAAGACTTGCACTATTAGTGTTTGGAGAGGACATCATGTCTGCATCTTGTACTATGAATATCTACTTCAAAGACAACAATATTCAATGGATTAATTAATGTAACTATCTTATTAACCTGTTTTGAAACTGTCACATTGCTATTTGTTTCTCAATAAAATTAATTTAAAAAATATTTTTGAGGAAATTCAAATTAGCACAAGAGAGCATGATGTATTCATAGTGACAGTCAAGAGCACAGACTTTGCTGAAGCATGTGAACTGAAGCTGTACTTCAGGTAGGTGACCCTAGTGAGTCACACAAAGTCTAGGTGGCTCAGTTTTTCTTCTATGGGTTAATGGACATCATAATGTTTGCATATTTTTGGTGGAACCCGGGATTGAACTCAGGCCCTTGCCTTGCCAGGGAAGCGCTTATTCCACTGAGCCATATCCCTGACCCCTAGTGTTTGCATTGTAAGATAGTTTAAAGTCTGAAATCATTCTCAAGTTACAATGTATTTTGTTTCTTTTGAAGATAATCAGTGTAAGCTTGATCCTCTGATAAAGAGAGCTGACAGCACATTCTGGGTGAGCAGCATGATGAATTCAGTCTACAATATGCTATAAACTAACAGGGCACTGACCATGTGTTTTATAAGTAGGTCATTTTCGGACAAGAGAAAATTGTTCTTCAAGGTGGCTAGTTCCCTTTGTACAGGTCACAGGAGGGCAGTATACTTAAAGGGAGAAACAGATCTTTATTAATGGACTATCATTACACGTCCTCCAGATAAGAAGTTAGGACCAGGAGAGTGGGAAATTGAGTGCTAAATTATACAATCTGTTTTCCTTAGAGTTCTTATGGTTTCATATTGTTTTATGTAGATAATATCTATAGAGTTATATATCTTATATTTTTATATACATGTATAGTAATCACAAATAATACCCCGAGTTTAAGAAGCTTCACTTGAACATATACTCAAAAGTGAAATAAGCCAGACACATGTGTGCAAATATCGTAGTCTCCCTAGTATAAGTCAAAAGAAGAAATACAAACAGAAATGTACAACAACACCTAAAAACAATTGAATTAGATGGGGCAAATTGAACGCATATGCTGCAGGGTACTAATCAGCTTTTCTTCTGGATGGTTAACAATCTAAATTCACAGATCAAAATTGGCGAAATTGAAGGGCAGCAAGGTCAGACAACATTTTGGCCCTAGCCTTTCAAGGTCAGCGAAGACCCAGGGCATAGGAGAACCTGTACTGTAATGTCATGAAACTCAGTTGTGCTCCAAATTTTCTGAACAAGGAGATTATGGAGCCACAAAGCAAGGAGATCAATGATCTATAGTGTACCTGGGGAGAGTCACATGGAGAGAAAACTTTCTCTCAGGCTCTCACAGAGAGCAAACTGGTCAAGCATTGGCCGTGACTCATCCACATGGATGACACAGACAAAGGATCTACAGAGTAAGGTACAGGATTACAAGATAAACCCTGAGGGTGCTTCACTGACCTCATGAGAAACAAAAACTACATGTTTTGGTATATAGGTATTGCTCCATCTTGGTCTCAAATATCCAGCAGATAAGTATAAAAATGAGGTATACAACGCGGGGCCATAATATTAAGTTGAGCTGTAAATAGCTACAATCAACAACTTCTTCAGATAAGTCACTATTATTTTGGAATGCTGGACTGTGTTGGATTGTGTTGCTGAGTTCAGGCCCCTAAATTGGTTGAATGACAATGGAGTGCCCATCTTTGACAGGTCTAGATAAAAGAAGGGGTATAGAAAGGAAGAATCATGACGTGTATGTAAAAACAGTACTGTTAGGCTAAGTATGCTGTGCTTCTGCATAATTCTATGAGAAGGAAGATTTGCACTAATAGTGGTTAGACAAGATATTATGTTGGCTTCTAGTACTATGGACAATAACAAGGTAGAAAGTATTAATTATTGAATCTGTGATATAATTCAGGTATAAAAAAATAAGATAAGTAAACAGCTACACTCTCTTAATTCACTGATTAGAGACATGTGCTATAATAATAATGTTTGTAAGTATAATATCATGTATGCACCTTGTATGATACCAAAACATTACAAAAACAGTTTGCAATGTATTAATTTATTGAATCTGTCCTGTTAATTTGTCTTGAAACTGTCTCATTGCTATTTGTTCTTCAATAAAATAAATTAAAAAAAAAGAAATTTAAATCTGATAGAATAAAAATGAACTGATGGGTTTTGAATAGTAGTACCTCTAAATTATCATTAAAGAGAGAAATAGTGATTTCATTAAAACAAGAAATAAAAAAACAATAAACCCCAGAATTATCATAAATATGTATTCTATGGGGTTGTATAATGCTGTTGTCTACAAGTGGAAAAATACAGACTTGTCTCATTTTGTCATGTGCTCAGCAAGAAAAGATATTGTTGTATGAGCAGATCTTATGAATTAAACCTCTAGTTAATAACAGAATGCTTATTTTAACAAAAAATAACTTCATAATCTGGTTTCATTTTGCAATCTTTTTACATAATGAGAATGTGAACTTCAGTTAGACTTTACAGAGGTTATAATTATATGCTTCTGTGGCAGATTGTCAACTGGTGGTCAACTTATTACAGCCAGATTAACTGAACTTGGGTGGTGCTGGGTGTGGGAATCTCACCTGAGGGTTGTTGCTGGAAGTATAAGAGGCAGAACTACAGAAGTTGAGAGGGGCTGTTTGGAGCTATTGGGAAACAGTTAAGGAGCTGCTCATTCTCTTGGGCTTTTGGTTGTAGGACATTGCCTTGCTCACTTTCCTGATGAACTTGGCTGTTCTTATCAGAGAAGAAGCTCATGACCTCATTTTCGTTGAGAAAGGCTATTGTTCACTTTGAGGGAGATCCCATCCTCCACTTGAGCATCACTTCCTGGCTCCAGAGAGGAAAATGGTACACAGCCCAGTCTCCTGGAGAAGCTTGTCACATTGTGTTTCCTGATGGTTCTCAGCTTTCCATATCACCAGAGGAGCGTGGATCCTCACTGTTGTTGACGATGGCTGTGGTACTTTTGGGGGAGTTCCAGTTCTTACTTGGAGCATTGCTTCCTGGCTCCAGTGAAGATTTCTCAGCTTGCACTGATCCTTCATTCTACTGGCAAAGACCTTCTAGCTTCCACCACTGACCTTTGGGCCTTCCCAGTGCAAACCATAAAACAGACATTGTCATGGGCTCTAGGCCTCCAGTTGGACTTGTGGGATACAATGTTATGAGTTCTAGGTTTTCAAGTAAACAGGACACTACTGTGGGATCTAGGTCCTCATCTGGATTCTTTTGTCTTTAGTTTGTAGACAGATTTCGTGAACTCTTTTTATATGATTCTTTGGGTGATTCATTATAAAATAATCTTAAGAAATGTGTCCTGTATTGCATTGCTCCCATTGCAGATCCCCAAATGACACATGCTCTCATGAAAACACACAAGTTTTCAGTGGCTATCACTTTATAATTGTCTTTCATTAGTGATTTATAAAGCATTTGACTAGTTTATTATGTAGAATTCTTTATATTTTTCCTTTTGCTCATTGTCATTAAGCCTTCTTGTATTTATATTGCCTATATATTTTTACTTCACTTATCTTTCCTTATGTTTTTATATAATTTTTTACATAGCAAAAAGAAACTTGTGTTGAGATTCAGTTTTATTCCTTAAACAAAACCATGATTGACATTCTAAATTTACATGTTGCCATGTAGTTGTCAAATTGTGGGCAGCAAGATACTTAATACAATGACTTTGCAGAGTTCATAATACAGCAAACTCTCTCATCTATTCAACTCACAGAACTGCCTGAAACAGAAAAAAACACTTATTATAAGAGTACATAAAAATCACAAGAAGGTGAATAACTGAGCTGTGGGACTATGTGGAGAAATTTTTACATCCAAGGGAAAAAAATTCAAAGCTTTTCAATTCAGGAATGTCCCTGGTGGATACGGCCATAGAATCTATGAATCTTCTATGGAGATGAAATAAAAAGAAGTATTACAGGATCAGTAAGCAAGGTGACAAAGATCTGATCACATGAAACTCTGAGGATTTTGTTGCTGAGGATATCATGAGAAAACACTGCATGATTTTTGAGGTAGAAGGTGTATCTTTAACCTTCACTGAGTAGTTTTGCTACTGAGAATTGACACTGATTGGAAAAAAAAGTTCAGAAGAGACTGAACAGAGAGGAGTAAGAAAATGAAAGGTGTCATAGAGAAGGTAATGAAGTGATGACAACAATTTATAGACCAATTTTTAAATATTTGAAGATGAAATCAAGAATTTGATATATAAAAGGTTTAGGATAAAAGGTGAGGAGAAACAGGAAAGATCAAATTTTCTTGTTCTCTATTTAATTTCATAGTCCAGACTTTTAAGAAATATATTAAAAGTTCTTGGAAATTGCACCCATAATGTACTCTGAAATGTTATTCTAGATCTGTGTGGTGTTATGAGTCCTAAAGAGTGGCAAAGAGGTTGATTTTCTCTTTTTTAGTCAAGTGTTTTGTTTATGCTTTTTTAAAAGTACCTTCTCAGAAAGTTGCGGTAAAAAATATGTCAGCCTTCTTTCTTTCCCTGGAGAATAATAACTTGTACATGACACTTAGTAACAAACACAAGTTCTTTATGTGTTTTAGCTAATGTTATTAAAACATTGATATAAGACTTAAAATACCAGCTACAGCTTAAATATAAAGCTTTCACTCATTTATTTATTACAGCAACTCTTCTAGGAATACATAATAATGACCTTTAATATGCAGAATATAAAATAGAAACACAGAAGACAAGTGATCCCACAAGATGAGGTCTGCATAGTTGAAACATCAACACTCCTGCACTTTGACAAAGTCTGTGAGCTTAACTGTTCTGTGTTCTCTATGCTTTTCTGGATCCATCAAATTAAGATTTAAAGTATCTTATATACAACAAAAGAAAACAAAGTTAATGAAAGAAATTGATATTATAAATGTCTTTATAGCAAAAAAGTTGTAATTTTGCAACACCTGTAATTTTAGCTTCTTTTTTCTCATACTCTGATAAGAATGAGAATGTGAGCCGGCGTGGTGGTGCATGCCTGTAATCCCAGCACTCGGGAGGCTGAGGCAGGAGGATTGTTGTGAGTTTGAGACAAGCCTGAGCTACAAAGTGAGCTTAAGGCCAGCCTGAACTGCATAGTGAGACCCTGTCTCAAAAAGTAAAAAAAAAAAAAAATGAGAATGTGAATGTGAATATATTTCTGTATTTTATTTTATTTTTATTTTTTATTTTTTATTTTATTTTATTTTATTTTTTTTGTCTTTTTGTCCTTAAACTCACTTTGTAGCTCAGGCTGGTCTCGAACTCACCACAATCCTCCTGCCTCAGCCTCCCGAGTGCTGGGATTACAGGCATGCGCCACCACGCCCGGCCTATTTCTGTATTTTATATCCTATACAAACAATTTAAAACCTGGTTTTGGCTGGAGAGATAGCTCAGCAGTCTAAGCATGCCTTTCAAGCTCATGGACACAGGTTCAACCCCCAGTACCATATGCTGTGCTGGCCCCCAAACCCCAAAAGCATGGTGAATGCCCTGAAACCCAGTGTGGTGGTGCACACCTGTAATCCCAGCATTGTGGAGGCTCACACAGGTTATTTGGTACAGGTTTTCACTACTCTGCTCCAATCACAATGAGTCAGAGTTGCATAGTGAAAACCTGTACCAAATAAACAAATGAAATAAATGCAAGTACAAATAAAATACAATAAGACCTCTTTTGAGGTACTAAAATTCAGTTATCAGTTTACTAGTCACATATCATTTTCAAACTGGAAATACTTTTTTCTCTTTTGAGACAGGATCTTGCTTTGCAGGTTAGGCTGGCCTTGAGCTTACTTTGTAGCCCAAGTTGTCTTGAACTTTCAATGATCCTCTTCCTCCAGTATCCCAAATGCTGGGATTATAGATGTTCATCACCACATCAGGCTATTACCTGGAAATTTTTTAATGAAAAGAGATGACATCAATCACCAGGTAAAGGAGACGCATTCAAGTGATGCCATGAGCAAGCTGGGCTACTGGGCACCTTAATGGTAGACCTGGGCAGATACAGTTGCATGCCTTGCTTCTTTGACATGAGTAGGAAGATTTTTCTTATTAGTTAAGTTAGATTTTCTGACTCATACATTTTTGTAAATGTGAATCATCTGTTTTCACTGTATCGGTATCTGTAAATTTGCTCATAACTTTCTCAAAAGCTATGAGCAGGAAGCTCAGGTGAAGGTACAGATTATTCCTCTTCTTTTTGCATGGTAATTTGTCTCTTAAATTCCTCACTAGGCTCCAGTTTTCTCATCAGGTCCTGTGTGAACCCTTGGGATTCTCCTCCCTTTTTCTTTTCTTTCCCAAGTTGTTATGTTCCAGGGTCTGGATTCCAAATCTTGAGGAGTTTACCTACTGCCATCTTTCTTTCTTACTACACAGAGGTAAAAACCTGCTACTTTAGTAAAGCATTACCCATAATTGTAAGTTTGCTTTTATTGTTTTGTCAGACTTCTGTTTTAATTATGTTCATTATTCAATCATTGGCTCAGGAGGGCAAACAAATCCATGAAGTACCACAGTGTGTGATGACAAAACGATCTCCAGCTCTGAAAATCACAGCTGCGTGGATTCTTTTTGTGCTTTTTCAAAATAGTCTCAGATTGTCCCAATGATGGTTATGAGTAAATTAGTTGTGTGGCCTTTTATTTTTTAAAATGTGCTTCCCAAATTAATGAGTACATTCACTGCTCTTGTAGTTTCTAGAGTATAGAAGGTTCTGGAGATCTAAAGATTGATTGCTATGTTGCTCATTGCCATTGATTTTGAGTAGGCAGATTTTATCACCATAAACCCATTTTTGCCATCTGGGTTTGATCCTGGGCCTGCTCTGCTGGACCCACCCCTGAGGCATGCTAAGACTGCAATTGAGACTGGGAGTGGTGACATGTGCCTGTAATCCCAGCTCTTTGAAGGATATACACTCGCTATGAGTCCAATCTAGTAGTGAGATGCTGAACATGCTGTAGATAATTCCTCTTCCACCCAAAAAAACACGTTTCTGATATTTGAGAAACAGATAAGTAATAAATATAGTCGTCATTTATGAATTACCTGATTTTTTTCCAGAAATATAAAGGTTGATCAAAACCCCCCTTTTCTTATTTGATATTTAGTGTGTCCTTCATGGCTATATTGTATACTCAGAAAATTCTGAGTATATGTAATAGATGAAAGAGTACTATAAATGAATCCTCAGCATGTTTTGAAAATAGCCTTTAGATATTTTCTTTTCAAGATCTATTTCTAGATTCACTTTGTTAATTATGATTTTTTCCAGGTTTTGGATAACATCAATGAATTTTTCAAGTCACCAGGCTTATTATCTCTTTGCTGTATAATTTGCTTTATCATTAATGGCTTTCTCTTGGAGAGATCAAGAATGTGGATCCAGGGCCCATGTCTTAAAGTTATCATTGTCTTTTCAGAATCTGGAACCACATTGAATAATAACTAGGTCCTTAATTACTACTTTCCAGTTGTTGGTGGATAATAATATAGTGTAGATTTATAATCATAGGCCTCAAAATCTAACTTTTTTATTATTCACATATAATAGTTGTATACTTAAATCAAATAATCCTAAATTTGTATACTATATTTCTATATAAGAATATATTGCAATTATTTTCAAACTATTATGATACCATGTTCACAATTCAATTCAGTATTTTGTACTGCTGTAGTAAAAAGTGTTATACTTTTTTAAAAAAAGTAGAATAATTGATTATGTTGGTTCATTAATTTAACAAAAATGTAAAGTATGTAGCTTTAGCCAAATTTTATTCCAGCACTTGCTATATGTCTATGGGTAGAAATGTTAATTTACCTTTGTGAAGTTTATATATTAGCAGAAAGAGACCATAAGTAACAGAAAAAGAATAATGTTTATAAATCAAAAATTATATTCAAATGAATACTATCAGAATGGGTGTGGTGATGCATGAGTTAAAATTTCAAAGTGCAGCTAGCAGGTAAAAACATACTGAGGAGCTCTGTTCAGTTCCTACATTGGGTAAAAACAAGCACCATAAATTAGAGGCCTTAAAAAGCAGAAAGTCATTGTAAGAGGTAATGGTGGCTTGGGGAAAAGCAGAGAGCAGAGAGTGCTTTCTTGTAGATGTAGTGTGCTGAAATCAATAGGACAGGCTGCAATGGGACTGAAACGAAACAAAAAACAAAGATGACTCCTGTGCTTTTAAATTATTTTTCTCTCTTGTCTAACACTATTTATTTAAACATTCTTTAATGTCCCCAAAGTACTAGTTATAGTACTAGTTATTCACTCTTTTCTTATAAATGTGTCTTCTGCAAAGACACGTAAGAATAATATTTATTTAAATTAAGAGTAGTTTTAATGCTGATTTTTTTTCTTACACATTGTTTTTTTCTGCAGAGAATATCTCCTATTTCTCATGAGACTCTTTATGAAGTAAAAGACTCTATTCCTTATTGCCTGGGTCTATTAGATGCCTTATCAAATTTCCTCTAAAAACCTCAGTGTGAAAATAAACAAAAGGAGTTTCTTCTAGTTTGTATAAAATACAACAATTTTTAATGAAAAGAAAATCAGAAGGTAATTATACTTGCCTATAGACTTTCAAAACATTATGAATGTACTTTTGTAGGGAATATAAGATGTACAAAATGGGAGTAGAACATAAATCTTTTTTTTTTTTTTTTTTTTTTCTTTTTTGGCAGAACCTGCGATTGAACTCAGACCATTGTACTTGCCAGGTAAGTGCTTATTCCACTGAGCCATCTCCCCTACCCCATAAATCTCTTCTGTTGTGGAATTCAACTGACTGGAGCACTGTAGGAAAAATAGGAGGGTTGCTTTGGTTTTAAGTGTACACTGGCTCTACCAGCCTCCTGTCTAAAAGGTTGAGGTACAGACAAATTAAGGATTCCAGTTTCATGCGTGTTGCCCAGGGGATTGACCTGGTAGCATGTATTTTGGGGCTTGACAAGTAAAACCAAGACAGTGGGTCAAGTTATGCCCAGTGTACTTATTTGGGTCAAAAAAGGATGTTATGAGAACAGGAGTTATAGTAATTTCATTCAAAACTACTGTTACAGAAACAGAATAATCTTGGACCAATTAAAATCAGTATATCTTATAACCCACTGAAAGAGACTTATAAGACCAATCATACAATTTTTATTGCTTTTTAAAAATTAGATTTTAAGCAGATTTTAACTTATTTCATTATCCATTGCTACATAGAAACATTGGCTTCTGTGTTTTAGAATACTGATATTTGAGAAACAGGTAACTAATAAATACAGTCTTCATTTATGAATTACGTGATTTTTTTTCCAGAAATACAAAGGTTGATTAAATGCTAGGGAAAGCATTTTGAGAAGAATTAATGACAATGTATCATTTACCACAATAATTATCTTTAAGTGTAAACATCTACTTTATTATTTGATCATACATTGGTTTTCCATGTGAAAAAAGGGTCAAAAAATCTTGGCTGCGACCCAACTAGAACCATTTTTCTGACACATCTATGCCACTCTGTAAAGCTACCTTTGGAAAAAACATTCATAATGTAGTGCAGGGATGATGGGTGCTATTATCAGACTGGTTGACTTCATTCTCAGTTAGTTTGCCAACTGGTAGGAATCTAGGTAGTCCATCGGTTTAGCTGCTCAATAGTATGTAGACTTCCTTTGCCAGTGCAAGCAAAAGTCACAGGGACAGTGCTCATTGTGCCACTAGGCTAGACATGTGGTGCTGAAAGAGAGAAATCCAGCTAGACACCCAGCCCAGTGTACTTGTGGCCCATAAGATGGAATTAGGAACACATGGTTTCTTAAAGTAAACCAGAAACATTATCATGAAAACATGACTGCTAGAACCACTCACTGCTGTATGGCATGCACTAAGTTATGGGCTTCACTTAAGTTCTAAGTTTCAGAAGCATTATCGCTATTTTGATTTTCTTCTTGATGAGAAACTCCACCAAAGTAAATAATGTCTCTATTGTTACCACAGCTAACTGATTTTTTATTTAGGATTTTAAACTGGCTCCTTTTTATTTTACTTTATTTCATTTCATTTTATTGAGAGATAAATATCAATCAAATATCAATGAGTTTAACAGTACAGTTTCAATAATTAATATATTTTACGTTGTTATCTTCCTAGTGGTCAACCATAGTAGAAGCAGCAGACAGGATATCCTGTCAAAACACTATTAGTACCAATCTTTCTTCTCATAGAACTGAGCAAAAGCGGCTGCATATGTATCCTAACTATTCTGTATATAAACATAAAATGGCCTTTCCTTTGTATCACCTTTTTTTGTTTAGTCCTGTCAGAGATGGGTATTCTATTGGCATTTAAATATTATAGGTGCTTGAATTTAGCAAAACACTCCAACACAGTCCAGCAGTACAAAATAGTAATGGGATTTCCACAGAAGTTGTTGACTAGAGCCTTTATACAGCTCAGCATGTTACTATGGCTTTACTTTATATACCTCATTTTTACACTTTTTTACTGGGTGCGTAAGACCAAGATAAAGCAAGATCTGTATAACAAGAAATGTATCTTTTGTAACTTTTGACCTTGTATAAGGTCAGTCAAGTCTGGTCAGGACTTATCCTGAAACCTGTACCATAGTTTGCAGATCCTTTGTCAGTGTCAGCTATGTGGATGAGTCATGTTCATTGCTTAACCAATTTGCTCTCTGTGAAGGCCTGAGAGAAAGTTTTCTCTCCATGTGACTCTCCTTAGGCTCACTCTACATCATTGATCACATACCTCTGTGGCTTCATAATCTTCTTGACCAGAAAATCTGGGGCACAACTGAGCTCCGTGATGTTACAATACAGGTTCTCCTATGTCTTCAGTCTTCACTGACTTTGAAAGGCCAGAGCCAAAATGTTGGCTGACCTTGAAGCCCTTCCATTTCTCCAATTATTGATCTGCACACTTTAAAACTGGCTCCTTAACATCAATATTCTTTTGTCATTTATTTTCTTCTCCATAGAACTAAATTGTCTATTAAAAATAAAGCTAAATTAGAAAATAGATCATCCAGAAACCTAAGTTGACATCATATAGAAGTATCACTATAATGTCTATCAATTGTAAGGTATTAATTTAATTTTAAACATAAATTGATAGCAATATGTAATGTATTACTCTGAACATTATATATTTAATTCTCCTTTAACAACAAAATAGCTATTAGTATCATTCCTATTTTGCACATGCTACAACTAAGGCATCCTAAGGAACTTATCAAAGATTATTGAGTAAGTGGAAGAAAAAAGGCTGTAGAAATTGGAAAGAAATATATTCATAATAGCTAAAATATAGAGCAAACATAAGTAATCATTGATAGAAGAATGGAGAGAGTAAGACTCACACATACACATACACATTGGAATATTACCTATCTGTTAATAATTAGTCAATTCTGCCATTCATGATTACTGGAGAACTCATAGTTAAGCCAAATCAGACAAACAAAATAAGATAAACGCTGTATGATCATTTTAATACATGGGATTTATGGCTCAGTGGAATAAGTACTTCCCTGGCAAGTGCAAGGGCCTAAGTTCAATCCCCGGTTCTGCCAAAAATAAATAAATTAATACATGGGATTTAAAACACCAAGCTAAGATACTTAAATAGTGACTGCCAGAGGTTGGAGGGGTGAGAGAGTGGCGATGTGTTGCTAGAATGGTAGACTTTTAATTTCTTGATGGTATGTTATGGAGGCATGTAACATGGAGACTATATGTGATACTACTGTAGTACTTGAAATGTTCTTGTAGAGTAGATTTCAAGTATGCTCTGTCTCTCTGTCTCTGAGTCTATCTCTTTCTCTCTCTCTCCCTTTCTCTCTGTCTTTCCCTCTCTTTGTCTCTCTCTGTCTCACTTCCCTCCTCCCTGTTTGACCTACCAGTTTCTCTGTTTCTCTTCCTATCACATACATATATACAGCAGAGTAATTCTTCTTGATGAATATTGATTAATTATATTGTGGTTTGTCACATATATCTATATCTATATCTATATATGTTCACATATTACCTCTTGAAAAAATATATATGCATTAGACCTTATGAAGAAAAAAACATGCTACCAACTTAATGATGTGATTGCAAAACTAGCAAAACCAAGCCAATTCTTGTTAAGGTAGAATATAGTATCACATCTTATGGAGACTTTTCATATACTGAAAGATACTCAAAATTTAATATAATATTATCATACATAGAAATGACTTTCTTCACCTATCAAGTATCATTTTTATCTTTTTCTCACCAAGAGCTAAATTAGCAGGCAGAAAATACCACACATCTTTATCTGGGCTTGATATAAACCTTCAATGACAGGCAGCTCCTAATTGAATTAAAGACATTTTATAGAATTTTCACTAAAGTGCTCCAATTTGTATGCACTTTCTTTCTGTGAAAATCCATTATTCAAAGGAAGAGTCATTTCTGAATGCAAAATTTCATTTTCTTACACCATATTTAAGCTACTTTCATCACTTTCCTCTATTTTTTCCATTTCTTTTTCCCCTTGGAGAGAAAATTTATTGATTTCATTTATCCTGTTTAGAAAGCTATAAAAGGGCCATGGGGATGGCTCAGTTGAATAAGCACTTCCCTTGTAAGCACAAGGGCCTGAGTCCTCTGCACGGTTCCACCAAAATAAATAAATAAATAAATAAAAAGAAAAAGCTAAAAAAAAAAAAAAAGCTATAAGAAATAAATGGACAATATTTCTTTTAATGTGTTAAATTTCATTTTGTGTTTCATGCATAAAAACCCCAGATTGTTTTTGCATCCTACCTGACAAACTTCTCAAGTCAGTGCTATTATTTCTTTGAACGTACCAATTTTTCAATTATTAAATTTCCCAGATGTCTATTTAGATAAAAGCCAAAGAACAAAAATGTCCAGAAACCCAACTGGTACTGAGATGGAATTGTATAAAAGTTGACAGTAATCGGATATTTCCTGGAGCAGTGGTCTTGCTGGATTCTAAAGGAGAAATCAGGAGAAAAATCTAATTTCAAATCTTTATATAAAGCCTTTCTGCTCAAATGTAATTAAAAAAAAATTAGTTGTTTATAGGACTGGCCAAATAGCTCTGTTTGGGCTGACACCACAACCAGGGTTCGATCCCAGGTGTGCCATGCTGGCCCCACCCCAGGGAGTGCTGAGACAGCGACTGAAAAGTATGTGGTGGCACAAGCCTGTAATCCCAGCAACTGGGAGTGAGACCTTTTAGACCCTGTGCTAAACACATAAAAAAAAAAATTATTTATCAAGATCTATATTCAGTTCATGAAATTCACAGTCATCTTGGAGAGAGAGTACATGTAGAAACCATAGCTTCTCTGTGTTTTACTTCCTTTCTCCTCCCTTCTCCCTTTCTCCTTTCTCTCCAAATTTCATAGCTCACTTTTTAATCTTATTAATATAGATAATCCAAGCTCATATTAGGGCATGAAATATGCACCCTAAGTGAGGTCATTAGCTCTGGTAGAAGGTGCATCTTTGTTCTCCTTATTATCCTTTCCCGTCCTCTTACCTTAGGCCTTTTCCCCAGGGCCACTTCCCTACTGCAAGAGCTCCACCTCCAGTCCCCTTCCCTACATCCCTATTATTCTCTTTGTTTGTGTTTCGCCTAAATGCAGTGTTTCCTAAGTGCTCACAGGCTCATTTATCCATAGAGCTTCTTCCTTGGGTGATGGTGGAAACACAGATTGGGTACTGCTGAGCCTTGGTCTGACATGGTATGAGAGCAAAGCCTATGGATTCCCATCCATAGGAGCCACGAGACTTATGGCTAAGATCTGGCACTGTAGTGTTGAGCTTTGAAATCTAGGTAGAGTAGGACAGGATCAATTATTGCAGAGAAAGGAAGATATATACATGTACATGGACACATAACCCTACACACTTTGGCAATATAATAATTCTATGATTTATCAACTTTAATTTTTATTAACATTGTATCAAAGGAAGTAGCTCAAATAAATAGTGAAACTTCCTTATGGTATTTGGTAATGTTAATAACATAAAAGTGAAGTACTACAAGTACAATTATACATGTGCATTTATACAAATTAATTTATTATGAATATTTAATTTGTTTCAATTTTTTTATTTCATGGAAAAAACTGATTTTTTGTACTAAATATTTATTTGCTAGGGTTTTAACACTAATTTTGATGGCTTTATACAAATAAAATCATAGTATGTCTTTGTTTATGCTGAAAAATTAGACAAATTTACTTCTTTTGTAAAAAAATAGGTAAATTTATTTCTTTCATAATAAAATGAAATACACTATCCTAATCTTCGTTGTCACTTGATTTTATTTATTTATTTTTTGTCTTTTGGCAGAACTGGGGATTGAACTCAGGCCCTTGTGCTTGCCTGGGAAGCACTTACTCTACTGAGCCATCTCTCTGGCCCCAAATTAATCCAGGACAAATTATTGTGTTTTTTTTTGGCAGAACCAGGGATTGAACTCTGGCCCTCATGCTTGCCAGGCAAATTCTTATTCTACTGTGCTGTCTCCCCAGCCCCTTCACTGTTACTTGATAAGGCAGAATAGCTGATGCACTAAAACCATTTGAACATAGAGAAAAGCTATGAAATATAGGGTTGTTGTAAAAGAACAGTATTGTGGAATTTGGAACTCATTAAAATGGTGCTAAGATGTTTATTCATTGTTACTTAATTTAGCTTGACAGGGGCTGGCCAAACAGCTCAGGGGATTACAGTACTTGCAATCAGGTGCAGGGTCCAGGGGGTTTGATCCCTGGGCCTACTGTGCAGGCCATACCCCTGGGGCATGCTGAGACAGCAACTGAGACTGGGCTTGGTGGCATGTGCCTGTAATTCCAGCTCTTGGGAGGCAGTAAACAGGAGAAACATTATTAGTCCGATTAAGTAGTGAGACCTTGAACACTCTGTAGACCCTTCCCTAAAATGCAAAATAATATAATAGTAAATAATTATAATAATAATAAAGTATAAAAAACAGCTTGACAAAATCAAGTCTGTTTTTTTTTTTAATCAGTAATGAGAAATTCCAATATTAAATGTTCCTTTTGTAGACATTTTAGTGCATATGTCTAGGACTATTGTGCTTAATTAATATTTGACATTGGTCTCATTGTCCCTTCCAAAACTATACATGGAGGTCTCTGTAGGTTGGCATAGTGAATTTGCATTGTTTTTCTTAAGTGTTAAAGTTGTGTTAGATTAATAGGTGTTATAGAATTTTAAGGTAAATGCAGTGTCATCTCTAACTTTCTGGTTTAAATTTCAGAGTTAAACATTAGGTCACCAAATTCTTTTAGACTGTGTCTTATTGTGAAACCAGATTTTCATTGATGACCAAAGTTTAAAGAAGTACTTTCAGAGGAAAAATTTACATAAAAAATGAGGATGACATCATCTAATCTGACTTGAAAGTTTGAGAACTCTGAATCTGATAGGTATTACCTTTTTGAGAAATATTTATTAAATGATACAGCTTAAATATTATACATGAAATCTTTGGGTACTTTATCTATACTATTATTGTTTTGAATAAAATTTAAGAGGGGGAGAGAGAGAAAGAGGGAAAAGAACAGATAGGAAGAAAGGGAGAGGGAAAGAAAGACAGAAACAGAGGCAGAGATCATATGTATACTGTATAAGCAAACACAGTATATCTCCATAGAATGTTTGCCTTCGAGTATGACTTTTAGATTCTATACACACACACACTCTCACACTGGACATATGACTGTAAAATTCCAAATTATTTACTCCTGACATTTAATGGTCTGTGAATGTGGGGGACCATTATCTTTCCTTACAGGGATGAGACATGTGCCTGTGTCCACCTCAGGCTATGTTCTTCTTGGTGAGGATCTTTGCTGAATGCAGACTAAAGAGATGTAAATTCACAAGGGATTGTGATTTTTAAGAACTTTTGCTTATAATTTTTAAGAGGGGCTTTGGAGGTAGCTCAGTGCTCTAGGCATCTGCCTAGGTAAGTGCAAATACCCAGGTTTGATCTCCAGTATGACATGCTGTTTGTGCCCTGCCCCGGGCATGCTGAGCCAGACACTACGACCAGGAATGATGGTGCATGCCGATTATCCCAGAACTGGGGAGGCTGAAACAGAAGGATAACAACAAATCTGAACTGCATAGTGAGACCCTGTATCAAATACATGAAATTTAAAAAAGAATGTTAAGAAACAACATGACTTTATTCCATTTAATTTTACTTGTGAAAAAATATTCTTGAGGATATAAATATTTGAACTTAGATGGTAAAACTTTAGTGATTTTTAAGTAAAATTGATAGTGTCAATGTCACAAAAACACATACATGAGTATGCATAAATGCTCAAAATAGAAAGAGATTACATTTCGTCTGAGTTAGTGAATAAGAAATTCAGGCTTGTCCAATATGGTGGCTATCATGCTACTACTAAAGATTGTTTAGAAGTTCATTAGTGGATATGGAAAATGAGAACCCAGACATGCAAATTGTTACTTTTTATGTTGCACTTGGGACCTCCACACTTACAAATTCAAGATGAGTCATTTTCACTCTGGTCCAGAAAACTGTTTATTGGCATCCGAGGTCTACTCTTTCTCCTGTCAGATGGGGATATATTTATGTTTTACATTTAATATTTTATTATATAACTATGTTGAATTTAATCATGAAACAAATTTAATTACTAGTGTTGCCTGATGATAAACACATCTGACTTGATACTTCAGGATGAATCACTTCTGCTTCAATCACTGAATAATTAATAACATTGATTTTGTCACAACTGTCATATACACTACATGAAAATTAATTACATTTATGAGAAAGCTGACATTGGATTGCAAGGGTTTTTAGCTGCAATATCAGCCAATATGCACTGTTTAAGTGCCTCTGCAATTCAACTCTGTTACTGCTGGAATGAATTTGTTTCCCCCTGGAAAGCTGAAGCTTAAATATGTTGATAAATTAAATAATAGCCTTGGAAACACTTTTAATGTACTGATCAAAGTTGTCATTTTTTCCTGACTAGTAGCTCTGATTTTCTCTGTTCTGTTAATTGGTCACTTCTCTGTGGATAAAATGAGATAAAATGAGCTAACCTCATATTTAGAGGCAAATGTAGATTGCAGGAAGATCTATAGTTTTGTTCACTCCTATAGGATCATATCAATTCCTAGAATAATCATGGGGCTGTAGAATGGAGTTGAAAGAAAGGTAGTTGCTATGGTAAAAGGGTAACAGTGCCTAAAGATACTTTAAAAAGATGCTTACTCTTTAAATTATAGGCAGTGTGTATGTGTGTGTGTGTGTGTGTGTGTGTATTCATTCCATATTTTTTACTGTCCAGAGAATAAAAGTCTAGGTACATCATTTTTGCTTATTACCTGTGGTCTGTTTTTCATTCTTCCATTTTTTTTTTTTATAGTAACACAAAATCTGTAAGTATACTTTGTGACCCTTGTGGATCCTGTGAAGTTGTCAAGATAAACAGTACATATACAAAATTTGGAGTCAGGAAAATCCCCGAGTATATTCTGCTTTAAAAATTATCTTAGATGAACTAGACTCCAATTAGGATATCTAATTTGTTCTTTTTTTTTTTTTTTTTTTTCCAGAATCGGGGATTGAACTCAGGTCCTTGTGCTTGCCCGGGACGTGCTTATTCTACTGAGCCATCTCCATAGCCCCTCTAATTTGTTCTTGAGACTAAATAGGAATGTAAGAATGACCAGAGGCTTGCTTCCATGTTTAAAATCATCTATACTAGAAGAGTCTGGGTAGACTCAGACTTCTCAAACTTCATGCAGATTATGACAGTTCATTTCATATGCCAACTTTATGGGGGTAGGTGATGCCTATGGATCTGGTAAAATATTATTTCTGGATATATCTCTGCAAGTTTTTCCAGGACAAATGTGGTGCTTGAATCACCAGAAAGTATTTAAAAAATTATATTGCTGTCATTATGGATGGGCATCACCCAGACCAGTGAAAATGTAAATAGATTAAGTGAATCTAATCTCTCTGCTTAACCTGGGGCATCCGTCTCCTACTCTTGGATGTTGGTGCTCTTGTTTCTTAGAATATGAGGTGCAGAAAGAGCTTCGGATGTTTACAGCTTTAACTGAATCAAAGAAAGCACTGATTTAACTTTACCTGAATAAAGAAAGCATTGGAAACCTTACCTGAATCAAAACCCTTTCTTGGATTTTTCAGCAGCTAATTTCTTAACTGTGTAAACCAGTTTACACGCTAAATTATCTATTGGTCTAAGTACCTGGAAAACCTTGCCTAACATAATTTTTTTTGTATTTGGAGAGGAGTATGGGTCTTAGGATTCCTTATTATGAATGCACGCCCAAATTCTTTCCATTAAAAATAGGGTAGGATTCTCGTGTCATTAAGGGAAACATATATGGTAATGTTTAGTGATACTGTTTCATTGTAAGTCTTTTTGTTACTCTTTCACCAACTACTTAATGTGAACTTCATCATAAAACACTTAATGCCTAACACAAATTATTGAATATTCAAGAAAAAGACTTGTATATTAATATTTAAAATACATTGTTATGAAATTACCATTGGGAATTTTGATTACATAAATTATTTACAGAGGTTTTTAAAATATTTGAACTTTTAAGCCTATCTTTTAATTTTATAAACAGATAAACAATTAGTAAGATAATCAAATTTCAGACCTCAAAATCTAGGAACAAGCTATGTTGTCCTCTCACCCACAGCATGTCAGCTCCAAAAGATACCTTTCAAGGTGGAAGAGTACAGAGGAACTTAAATTTGATAAACAGTAAGCTAGATTTATACCCTATTTATCCTCTATTTACCATTAAAATAGAACATTGACAATGTTTTAACCCTATGAGTATTGATTTAATACTTGTTTTAGTATTAAAGATGGCTAACTATTGTTAATTATATGATTGAAAGAATGCTGAGGTTGCCTAGTGTACAAGAGCTTTAATAAAAACCTTAGGCCAACACTTTGATTTTTGCAATTATTCAAAGATTTCAAGTAAAATTTAAAGGATTATGAGGTCACTACTATTTAACTCCCATGTTAAACACATTTAAATACAAAGTCAGAGTAAGTAAGTAAGTGAACTTCTTCAATGTACTACTCATGTATTTGATTTAAATTTTTAATGCTTATTTGAAATATGTTGCTGTGAAGCAAGACTCTCTCTCTCTCTCTTTCTTGCTCTCTCTCTTCTTCCTAAGGATGGTTTCTTTTTCCATTATTGTTAGCTCACAAGGCTTACCAACTGTTCAGCAATAACAGTTGTTTTACTGCATGAATAATTAAAGGTGTCTGTAAATGTCAAAATAAACACAGTAATGAAAGAGTACATATGCTTCAGATGTGTGGGATTATGGAGTATATTTAATCTGATTTATTTTCTGTGTGTGTTATGTGCATTGGAAAGCAATATTTTCTGAAGCCTGAACATTAGGTTTTCAGGTCCCTAGAAATTTAGCATTTATTAATCTCAGCCCTATTAATATTTGGGACCACCTACTACTTTGTTTTGAGGGTCCATATTGCGTATTGTAATATTTTTAACAGCATTCTTGATACACAACTAGAACTTGGGCTCATTGGAGTCTTCAAACTTTGTAGTTTCCTTTTAAGAAATCATATGGAATGATATTAACAATTATCTTCCAAGATAAGACAGGAAGAAAGAAAAGGGGTTGGGGAGAGAAAGGAAATACATAATTTTAAATTTTGATTTTTATGAATTTGATTTATTCCTATTGTACTCAGATATCCTCACTCATGTTAAGAACCATCAATCTTTGTATGGATTTTATAGCCACTGTCTGAAAAGTATTTAATCTGTGTCTATACCCAATGGTAAATGGCATCCAAGAAAAGATTACATTGCCCCAGTACCCAAGTTTCAGAACCCAGCACCACCAACATCTTGTAAAACAAGAAATTTAGTCAGACAACAACTATATGAAATAAACTAGATAAAAGTATAAAACTGAATTTAAAATCATTTTAGCCCTAAAAAATCTTTTTAAAAATTTTATTCACTGTGTAACCTCCTCTTATCTCTCATACACTCTCTTTTCTAGGTACAGAAGTACATGCCTGTTAACTTATAGCTCAAAATGGTAATAAAGATTTTATAGAAGGAAGACATCTATTTTAAGTGACACGATGAAAATAAATCAGATCAAAATTATGGGAAATAAACATTAATAAAGAAAAATAGTACCAGTAAGATTTTGGAAACTGAGGAACACAGCAAATACCAAAGAAATAAATATTTAAAGAAAGGCTGATGGAAATATGAAAGTGGTGACATGGAGCCCTCCTAGAGACAGGACTTTTACTGTGTGTTCACTTTTATATACAAGAACAGCTACAGCTACCTAATTAAAGGAGAGGTAGGGGAAGATATGAAAAAAGACAGTAACACTACAGAAAAGGGGAGCATGTTAAGCTAATGGAGAATCTCTCACAAATAATGAAGTATTAGGAGTAGTGGACAAAAGGACACCCTTTAATTTTCCATCCATTCTCCTTAATCAAGCAATACTGAAAACCAAAGACAGGTGCTCTTAAGTATGCTAAGACTAAAAGAAGAGAATAATCTTGCTTTAAATATCTATTACAGATTTAGAGATCTTAGGATGCAGAAGATGAACATTAGATTGTGCAGAATAGTTTTCAATGTTATGTAAAAATGAGATGTATCCATTCTCATCACTTAAACTAACTCAACTGGGTTTCTTCTGCCATACATATATTTTTTTATTAATGCACTGGTTACTGGTGTTTATGAACTACATAAACCCAAGGATACTTAGAAAATTCAAGAGAATTTTATGTGCTTTCTGCAAACACATATTGCAGTAATAAATTGAAGCTGAAAGTTGTTTTAAATATAGTTTTTACAGTTATGGTGTTAAAAAAATTGGCTTTCATGCTGGACTTATGGGTCATACTATACTGCTATCCCTGTGCTACAGATATTGGAGTTTTTATAAATTTTACCATTTTAGAGGTAGAACCACAGAATACAAAATTTTGTATACATAACATAGGTATAAGACCAAAGTTGTAGTGCTTTATAGGTAAAAATTATTCAACTCTGGAGAAGATGAAGCTAAAATACGGGCAGCTCAGGTAGCTCATCACAGATCCACACTGTTTTCTGTGCTTTAAATTTGTGTGTGTGAGCACTGGCGAGATAGCTCAGTGGTCTGCAGCACCTGCTTAGGCAAGCTTAGGCAAGTGCACAGGGATGGAAGTTCAATTTCTAGTATCACATGCGGCACCACTCCCATTCCCAGAGTGGGCTGACCCAGTCCCTCAAAAAATAATAATAATAAAAATAGATAAAGTTGTGTATGTGTTTGTCCTTATGTGTGATGTATGTGCTTGGCACAGAAAGGTGCTCATGCTTTTATCATCTTCAGGGGCTCCTAGTGATTTGTCAACAATTTCTCCTGTTTGTTCCCTCAACTTTTAGAACTTACCAGAGAGTAGAGGCTGTAGTTGAGGGCAATGACTTTAAAGAGAAATAGCTCTTCTACTTACTACCTGTGTTTTCTTAGATAAATTATTCTGAACATTTGATTCTAAGTTTTCCCACATCCAAAGTTAAATGCTGTGTAAGAACCCTTGCAACACTGATAGGGTGAAGTAAAATGATACATCTAAAAATTTTTAATAGTGAAAAACTGTTATGGGTATACTAGGGTTTTGTCTAATGCTATGGTTAATAGGACTACAATGAGCAAAAACATAATTGAGGTTTCATATGTACTTTGATAACGTTCCTAAAATGAGTAATGTGGACACTTCCCCAGCCACAAATGAATTTGCAGTCTTTGATCAATAGTAACCTGTCAGTATCGTGAAAGTCCATTTTAAATAAAAAAAAAAAAAAATTACTGCTTGTGGGTGAAGCAGTAATTCAAAGAAATGGACTGTCAATACTTTCTAGATACTTCTTGTCACTCATCAGAATTACCTCCGTCATGGGAAAAATAAAAGTTTTACTCAAATCCAGGTCACCTTAAGACCTGATGATTTGCAGCATGTAATGAAAAATGTCTACTCTGATCAATGAATGTATATTTAATTTATCCTTTTAGACATAGATTTAGCAGTGTCAGATGTACTTGTCAGTTAAAAAATTCGTATCTTGATGAGGAGAATGTAAGAACAAATAAAACTCATGTTATATGGGAAACCTGTGACCCGCACCCACTTTACAGTAGTCTCAGCCATGTTCTCAAGTTTCCATTCCTCTGTTGAGTTAAGTTCCTAATTCTTCCAACCCCGCCTATTTCCCATAAGTCTCCTGCTAGGCTCTGGAAGTGAGACTTCCTGTCATAGCCTGGTTGCCTAGTTACTCGTGCCTTTTACCCACCTACGTCATTTCCCTATGTCTCCCTATATATACCCAGAGTTTCCTTTGAATAAATGAGACTTGATCAGAATCCTGTCTTATCTCCATTTCTCACATCTCCTGTTCCTTGTCCCTTCTTCATCGCCGCTCCTTCCCCAGGTGACCCGTGTTGACCTCCTCTCTGGACAGGACAAGTAGCGCCCAATGTGGGCCACTCTGGTACAAAGGATTTAGCAACAGAGCCCGTTCAAGAAGGCAGGTGCAAAGTGAAAGTAAAGAGGCCACGCCGTGGTGACCTGCTGTGATGCCTGAACCTCTGTAAGAGAACGGCACCTTATTCCCATCCCTCCCGACATGGGACAGGCAGTGAGTGAACATGAAAAGTTTGTTGAAGGCTTGAAAAAAGCATTAAAGGCGCAAGGACTAAAGGTTAAAATGAAACAATTGACCCAATATTTTGAATTCATCCACAAGGTGTGCCCTTGGTTCCCCCTAGAGGGCACGATTAATTCTAAAACATAGTAGAGGGTAGGCAATCTCTGTAAGATTATTATAGGATCTTCAGACCGGAGAAGGTCCCTGTGACTGCCTTTTATTTTTGGAATCTCATTGGTGAGATCCTCCAGCAATGGCATTGGGATCCCCTAGTTGACCAAGTTGTCAGGGAAGGGGAGCATCTCCTTCAATTGTCTGCCATGAATACACAGGCACCCTCACAGGCACATTCTGATTCCTTTTCCTCTGCTGATGAGAAGGAACCTGAGGGGCCTGCGTGGTTAGCAGTCACCCCCAGTGCCCGCCTAATGATGCCATGTTGGCACTCCGCAAGGGCCCCCGTAAAGTGATTCTGCCCAGTGTGCCTCCTGAACCTATAGTTGCCCCAGGGATGAGTAAACCTATATCCTGATCTCCGTGACTTGATAGTTAATATTGATGGCTCTGATAAAGGAGCCATTGATCTGGAGACCTCTGGGGATGAGGCAGCTGAGAACCGCCTGTCATCGCCACCAGTACTTCCCCTCTCCCCAAAATTGAGGGGACGCAAACCGTCCCTTCCCGTAATCCAGGAGTTAGAAATGAGAGTGGAGAATCTCTAAAAACAAATTTGATTGGAAAACCAGTACCATGACCTTACTAAGGAGCTCGTGGCACTTCACCTCAAACGGGCCCCTCATGAGCTGCCCGCCATTTTATCTTCAAATTCCTCCCAACCATTGCCAAAGAACAAAATGACTGCTGCTTGGGTGTTTCTTGTAACTGAAACACAAAGGGTAGGAAATGAAGGACAACAACCTCAAACTATCAGAACTCACACCCCTTTTGACTTAAAATCTTTAAAAGAACTAAAGACTGCTGTCACGCAGTATGGCATGATGGCCTCTTATATACTTTACTATACTGGATTCCATGACCCAAGCATGGCTCACCCCTAAGGATTGGCATACATTAGCCAAGGCCGCCTTGTCTGGAGGAGATTATTTGCTTTGGAAGTCTGAATATCAGGATAATTGTGAGTCCACTACTAAAAAGAATGCTGAGACTAGCAATGGCTGGACCTATGAGATGCTGGCAGGCACAGGAAATTTTTTCACAACAGAGGCACAATCTAGATATGATGCTGGGCTATTTTCTCAAATTTAGTTGGCAGCAACTAGGGGCTGGAAGAGATTGCCCTCCGATGGGGAGGCCACCTCCTCCTTCACTAAAATAAGACAGGGTCCAGGAGAACACTTTGCAGATTTTGTTCATCGGCTGCTTCAAGCCGCCAAAAGGTTGTTTGGTAACGTGGAACAAAACTCTGACTTTGTCAGACAATTGGCTTTTGAAAATACTAATGCTGCCTGCCAAGCTGTAATTAGACCATACCAAAAGAAGGGTGATTTAGCGGGCTATATAAGCCTCTATTCTGATATTGGAGCTGCTTACCAACAGAGTCTTGCCATGGCTGCCATCCATAAGGATATATGGTTAAACAATTTTTATCTCAACAAAATAAAATAAATGTTTTAACTGTGGAGAATTTGGTCACTTTGCTAAAAACTGCAGAAAAGGTTCTTTTAAATTTCAAACAGTTGGTTTCAAGTGACTGGGTGCTGTCACGGGAAAGGGCACAAACTGAGATGGGGGGGGGCATGCTCACATCCTAGGCTGATCCACATAGGCATCTGCAAGATAAGTTCAGCTGCAGAGGCCACAGCTACAGGGCCCTAGCTCTTTTACAGCTTTAGGTAATGTGGGCTCCAGAAAACCTTTTTAAGTACTAAGACCACTAAGCTGATCCTAACTGCTGGATCAGCACACTGTCTGAGTCGCGGCCGAGTGAAAGTGATAGAGGTCCGTGCCATGGTTGCCTGCTGCGACATCTGGATCTCGGTAAGCAGACAGCATTCTCCTTTCCCCTTTTCTTTCCTTTGACAATGGGACAGGCATTAAGTGAGCATGAGATTTTTGTCGACAGTCTCAGTAAAGCATTAAAGGCGCGAGGAGTAAAGGTTACAGTAAAACAGTTGTGTACTTATTTTCAGTTTATTCATAAGGTGTGCCCTTGGTTCCCCTTAGAAGGAATGATCGACTCAAGAAGATGGCATTGGGGGGGGATGCCTTACAGGATTATACAGGGTCCTCGGGACAGAGAAAGTTCCCATAATGGCTTTCTCCTACTGGAATTTTATCAATTAGATACTCCAGCAGAGGCATTGGGATCCTCTGATAAAACAGGCTGTCTCCAATCTTACAATTTTAGGTAGAAAGCAGGGAAGGTGTTACTTCAGTAAGGAACCTGATTTTATCATCCAGCCTTTCTCTAGAGAGGAAGTTGACTGGCTGTTACAAACAGCGCAATGCTGGCTTGCTGCCTTGGCCTCCTATGAGGGGAAACATTGATAATCATTATCCCCCTGATAAACTTACTGACTTTACAAATCTTTTAAATTTCAAACAGTTGGTTTCAAGTGACTGGGTGCTGTCAGGGGAAAGGGCACAAACTGAGATGGGGGTGCATGCTCACATCCTAGGCTGATCCAGATAGGCATCTGCTGTTAGGTCTCAGAAGCCCACCGCGTGAAGAAAGACTCCAAGAGACGTCCTCTCATGCAAAAGCAAGGGGATTTTATTACTACGTGCACGTAGGGCGATCTGAACACGCAGGAACAGAGCGCACCCCCAACGTGGGTGCAGTTTTTAAAGGCAAAAACCACAAGATAGGAGGGGGTGCAAGCAAATTACAGAAGCAAATCGCATTGGTTAGTGAGGGGTAACATTTAAAATAATTGGTAGGTTTGAGAATATGGCCTTAAAAGGGAAACTAAGGGGGACTAGTTTAAAGTGTAACTGTGTCCGTCGCCGTCCCCGACCCACGGAAGAAGACACTCGGACACTCAGCAACGGGTTCAGCAAGCCTTTATCGAGTGTGATGCATGCCTCTACATGTGTCCGCTATCCGCGGCTCCTACCGTGCAAGCATGTGCAACTTCCTTATGCAACAGGTTATATAGTATACACAATCCAATCAGGGGGAGCCACGCAGCGCCCGCGGATAGGCCCTCGGCGACAGGGTGATTTATCATAACTAAATAAGGCGATGAGTTGTACAAGAACAAGAATCAGGAAGCAGGATATGGGCGCCATCTTTGCAGACACGATGGGCAGGGGAGCAAGGAGCGGGCGCCATCTTGGCTCGGCTCCCAACATAACTGAACAATGTGACCTATTTCACAAAAAGATGTTCTCAGGCCTCAAGAATGTCTTTGGGCCAGAGGTGAAGTTTGCTCAAACTGGGCCAGAGGTTTTATGGCCCTACCTATGGTTTCAGGAACTTGGATTACTCAACTCAGTTACAAACCGGTGGGGGGGTCTCTCTTTAGAGATTTTAAACTTTTTATAATTCATTTGGGCCCTACATTCCCCCCTTTTTGTTGTCAGTATCTCTAATCTTAGAGATTGGTGTCACTCATGTGTTTTGTAGTTAAAGGGGTGTGGGGTCACAAGTATATAGAGTTTGTTAAGATCCTCAAAAATAGGGAAGGAGTACAGATGTCGGTCGAGATAAGGCTTGGGTCATAGAGGTGAGGGAGATGGGAAGGGTAGGCGCATACAGAACAGGAACACGGTGAGGTTAGAAGGGTAACAAAATGGAGTCAATTTTACAAATAACAACATCTAGTAATCATTCAGCAGATCTGTGGCATATGGATTGTCAGACCTAGGGAAAACACTTAGTACTCTCTAGTTTGTAAGTGAGCCATTGGCTGGGTAACTACCAACAAATCTACATAAGCGTCTATTGAAAGTTTTATAAGCTCTTTTCTTATATTGGCAGTTAACATGGGTTTTTTCAGGCTGAGAGGGAAGACACATAACCACTTTAGTCTGAAACATCCTCTGACTCCATCATAAACACTTTCTTTTCCTTCTCTAGAAGCTTTGGACATTTTTCCTTGAAACGTCCCTTTTCTATGGATCTACGAAAACATAACTTTTTCCATCTATAATTCCATTCTGTATCTTTTCTACTATGAAACACTTTAACTGAGAACAATTTATTCCTGTAAACCCTCTTTACTTTTGTAGCTTGTGTTAAATTTTGGAATCCACTGAACAAGATATACCTCAATGTGTCTCTATAGACAAAATCTGGTGGATCCCAGTCAAAGGGATCTTAACCTAGCATATTTGTTATAGATTTTACTTGTATGATTACCTGGGTTTTTGGTATCTATTAGGAACGAACAAATTTGAGGTATTGGAGCACATATATTCAAAGCATGAACATTTCAGCTAACAGGTATATTTATAAACTTTGAGACCTAGCAATTGTAACTCGTTAGCCCTTAAACCCATTTATTTATGGAGTCTGTCAGTTTGTTATTAGTCTCTCTAGCTTTAGGTAAGGGATATCACACCTGTATTAACAATGAGCATGAAATATTTGAGTTACATCAGAAATCAACCAGATTAACATACTCTTATCATGAAATATAGCATTTAGTCACATTAGACCAATGGAATACCTTTTAAGCCTTGTACATGAAGAACAATTATATTTATAAAAACTGGTCAGCATAATTTTGATTTAGCTAGCAACCTGAATATAGTATCTCAATTTTAACTAAAGCAAGATTTTTGAAGTCTGTTTTTATTGAGGTAGATAACTGGAAGGAAGGTCAGGGTTGGAGAAGGACAAAGAGACCTGTGCCAATGTCCAGCAATGGGCTGGTTTTCTCTTTAGTCATGATTACTCAGGGCTCCTCCATGGAGATGACAGGTAGAGGTAACAG
>PVKA01014977.1:0-51149 GCA_004027165.1 Ctenomys sociabilis
TTCACGATGGAGACTGGCCTGTCATTCTCTTTTTTAGGTGTGTCTTTTCCTGGTTTTGGAATCAGTATAATACTTGCCTCCAGGAATGATTTTGGGAGAACTATTTCCTTTTCAATTTCATTGAGGAGTTCAAGGAGTGCAGCGATTATATCTTCTGAAAATTTCTTGTAGAATTCAGCTGTGAATTGATCAGGACCTGAACTTTTCTTTGTTGGCAGGCTTTTTATTACATTTTGTATTTCATTGCCTTTTATTGGGTTATTGAGAGTTTTTGTATATTCTTGATTCAGTTTTGGTAATTTGTACCTTTTGAGGAATCTGTCTTTTTCTTCTTAGTCTTCTATTCTGTCAGTGTATAGATTCCCAAAGTAGCTACTGATAATCTTCTGAATTTCTACTGGGTATATGGTGATTACTCCCTTTTTATTTCTTCTTGCTTGTATTTAAATTTTTTCTTTCCTCTTTTTGATGAGGTTAGCTAGGGTTTTATCTATTTTATTTAGTCTTTCAAAGAACCAGCTTTTTGATTTGTTGATTCTTTCAACTGTTTCCTTCATCTCAATTGAATTAATTTCTGCTCTAATCTTTATGATTTCTTTCTGTCTTTGGGCTCTGGGTTTGGTTCGCTCTTCCTTTTCTGGATGTTGGAGATGCAGCATTACTGTGTTTATTTTTTCTTGTTCTGTTTTCCTAATGTGTGAGTTCATAGCTATGAAATTCCCTCAGAAAACTGCTCTCATCTCATCCCATAGATTCCAGTAAGTTGTGCTTGAATTTTCATTGAATTGTAGATATTGTTGAATTTTTTGTTTAATTTCACCTGTAACCCATTGATTGCTGAGTAGGGTGTTGTTTAATTTCCATGTATTTAGCGAGTTTTTCTGGCTTCTTTTTTTTTATTTTATTGAAGAACAAATAGCAACGAAACAGTTTCAAATCAAATTAGTAGGACAGATTCAAAAATTAACACATTGCACATTGGTTTTGTAGTGGCTTTTTGTTATACAAGGTGCATACATGATACTCTATCTACAAACACTTTTAGAGCAGATGCCTCTAATAAAAAATTAAGAGAATGTAGTTGTATACCTATCTTTTTTAAAGCTGAATTATAGTACATTTTCAATAATTAATATTTTTTACATTGTTATCTTCCCAGTGGTTAGATATAGTACAAGACACACACTGGATATCCTGTCCAAACACTATTGGTGCAAATCTTTCTTCTCATAGAATTATGCAACAGTACTGCATATTTATCCTAAGTATACTATTTATACAAACACAGAATGGTTTTTTCTTTGTATCCCCATTTTTGTTTAGTCCTGTCAAAGATTGGTGTTCTTTGTTATTCAATTATTATAGGTACTAGAATTCAGTGAAACAAGCCAACACAGTCCAGCAGTGCACAATAATAGTGCATTATCAAAGAAGTTGTTGACTCGAGCCATTTACAGTTCAGCTTATTATTATCACCTTATTTTATATACCTTGTTTTTATACTTTTCTGCTGGATGGTTAAGACCGACATAAAGCAAGACCTATATAACAAAAAAAATGTAACTTTTATATCTGATGAGGTCAGTCAAGTACCCTCAGGGTTTATCTTTTTCTGGTTTCTTTTGTTGCTTACTTCCAGTTCATTGCACTGTGGTCAGAAAAAGTGCATGGTGTAATTTCTGTTTTCTTGCTTACACTTAACCATGACCTATGGACTAGTATGTGATCTATTTTAGAAAATGACCTATGTGTAGCTTAAAAAAATGTGTATTCAGCTGTGGTTTGTGTGGAATACTCTGTATATGTCCACCAGGTCCATTTGTTTCAGTTCTGCTACTTCTGGTTCAGTTCTGCTACTTCTTTGCTAATTTTTTGTCAGGTTGACCTCTCTTTTTGACATAAGGGGGTGTTAAGGTCTCCTGTTAAGATTGTGGTCTTGGATATTAAATTTTTCATGTCCATTAAGATTTGTCTTATATAGTTGGGTGCTCCTGTGTTTGATGCATACATATTTATGAGTGTTACCTCTTCCTCTTGAATTTTTCCTCTAACCAGTATATGCTGGCCTTCTTTATTTTGTTTGATCATTCTTGGTTTGAAGTTGAGACTGTCTGAGAACAGAATTGCTACCCCTGCTCTTTTCTGAGGTGCTAGGGCATGTAGTATTGTTTTCCATCCTTTGACTTAAAGCCTATGAATGTTCTTTTGAGTTAAGTGTGTTTCTTGTATATAACATATTGTTGGGTTTTGCTTCCTAATCCACTGTGCCAGTCTATTTCTCTTAATTGGAGAATTGAGTCCATTTACATTGATGCTTATAATTGAAATGTGTTTATTTATGATTGTCATGTTATTTACCTGCTGTGGTTTACTCCTTTTTGTCCTGTGTTTAATTGTTTCTCCTATTTAGTAGGTTCCTTCTGTTCTCGTTTGTGGAATTCTGGTCATTGTAGCCCTTCTCTAGAACATCTTTCAGTAGCCTGTGTAGGGATAACTTTGTCATGACGAAATTCTTCAGTTGTTCTTTGCCATGAAAGTATTTCACTTCTCCATCAAACTTGAAAGAGAATTTTGCAGGGTATAATAGTCTGGGATGGAATTCGTTTTCATAGCGGACTTGAAGTACTCTGTTCCATGCTCTCTTTGCCTTCATGGTTTGTGTAGAGAAGTCAGCTATAATTCTGAGAGGTTTTCCTTTGAATGTAATCTGTTTCTTTTCTCTAGTGGCTTTCAGTATATTATTCTTGTATTGGATTTCTGGGATCTTGACTATTATAGGGTTGAAGTTATTTGGGTTCTGTCAGTTTCAGTTACCTGAATGTTAGATTGTTTCCTCATATTTGGGAAGTTTTCTGCTATTACTTCTGCCCATATTCTTTTTATGTCATTTTATTGACTCCTTCTTTCTCATTGATGCCTATTATTCTCACATTGCATATCTTGGCATTGTCTTACATGTGGTGAATTATATTTTCGTGCATCCTAGTTGTTTTTTTTTTTTTTTAAGAGATCCTTTCTCACCTTTTCACTAGCTGAACCAGCATATTCAAGATCTGAAACTCTGTCTTCACTTTCATTCTAACGGTTTTGTAGATTCATGATTGAGATTTTAAGTTCTTCTGTATCTCTTTGAATCTGCTTCATGTGATCTATTTCTTTCCTGTATTGCTCATTCAAGGAATCCATCATATTTTTAATCTCTATTTTTTTATCAATGTCTTCTTTAGAGGTAGCTATTAGTTCTTTTACTGCAGAGTTTTTGCCAAATTGGGTGTCCTCCATATATTTACATATTTGATTCTTTACTTCGATGGTATGATTTCAAAGATTTCTTTTTCTATTTCAGAAATTATTTCTGCTCTGAGTTCCTCTTTACCTTTCTGCTGTTGTTTCTTTGCTTGTGACGCTGTTAATTCATATGTTTCAGCTGGAATAGTGTCCTCTGCACTTGTTCTGAGTGAGTATTGGGTTTCCCCTATACGTTTCTGGATTTGATTAATTACTTCAGATGCTATGTATTCAAAAATTTCTTTTTTATTTCAGGCGTTAATTTTGACCTGAATTCCTCTATACCTTTCTGCTATTGTTTCCTTGCTCCTGACTAATTCATTCATTTCAGCTGAGCTACTGTCCTCTGCACTTACCATGGGTGAACTCGAGGCCTGAGATTGCATTTTTCTCCTTGATTTTTTCATTTTGTATAGCACTGACCTCTAATCTTTGGTGTAGAGCTTTGGTGCATTTATAACCTTAGCATGTAATGGGATTCAGGTACCGATCTGTTAAGTTTCAATTTATCCAGTTATGTCTGGCCTGGATCTAGCTGTTGTGTTCAGCTCCTTTTTGCTGCAGCCATTCTGGCACAACTGTGAGCCTGTGGTTCCTCTCTGTTGTGGTCCTGGCCCCGGGAGCACCTGGAAGAGCTGAAGCTCTCCCACACACTCACCTGGCCATACTGGGCTGGTTTGGGGGCTGAAAGAGTCACAAAGATTCTCACTCTCTTGGTGGGCCTTGGCACAGGGGCTCTGGAGGGTGCTTGCTGCCAGAGGAGTGCAGGGAATCCAGAAGTCCTCCCACACACTCACCAGGTCCAGCTGGGGTGGGTTGGGGCTGAGAAAGTCTCAGAAGGTCTCACTTGCTCGGCGGCTTGGGGGCAGGGATTCCAGAGAGTTGCAGGGCTCGTGGAGGGTGTAGTAGAGAGTCGCACTCACACAGAATGGAGATATATAAAGTAAAGTCATATTAATATGCTGAGCTGTGAATGGCTCAAGTCAACAACTTCTGGAGATAACCCACTTCTATTGTGAACTGCTGATCTGTGTTGGATTGTTATATATATACATACATACACACACACACACACACACACATATATATATATCCATGTTTTGAAAACCTGTAAGTTATGTACTCTTGTATGTTACTCTGTTTATGTCATTTTTTCTATTTGTTTTTGCTTCTATTTTTCACTCTTCAAGTTAAAATACAAATAAATAAATTAAAACCCAAAAAATAAAAGATAAGGAAAAAGTAATATAAGTAATATAAAGTCAATGGAAAATGGAAACATACTTTTTAAAGTTTTTAACACTAGAAAATATCATACCATGTCTTTCAAGTAGATTGTAGGTCAAAGATGCAGTACAAATCTTAAAACAAAAATTAAGATTAAGCAATATTCAGAAATTAAATATTAATTAATTAAAATTAACTGTTTTGAAATAACTTAACTAAGAAAAAGTTTTCAATATAGTAAAGAATAAAACAAGATAAATACTGGAATGGCAAATAAATGAACAATATTTTTAACAGTTTGGGTATAGGATATCGCACAAAGTTCTAGTATGTCATGGACATGAACAGTGTCCATGATGCTTCCTGGTGGCCAGGTGTCACTTGTGGGACTGAGGTATTATTTCTTTGATATCCACCCTGTAGACCCAGATAGAATCATGCCCCACAGGGTACAGGAGAAGTCTATTTGTAGAGTATGCTGATGGAAATATTTTGCTGCTGTATACAAAATAATAACTAAAAGATTTTTTGTATATCCCTTATTCTCCTGTGTTTAAATTGTTTGCCTTATTTGGTGGGTTCTTTCCATTCTCATTCATGGAGTTATAGTCATTTTGCTCCCTCTCTAGAACATCTTCTAATAGTCTGTGTAGGCTTGGCTTTGTCATCATGAAATTCTTAAGTTGTTCTTTGTCATGGAAGTATTTTACTTCTCCATTACACTTGAAAGAGAGTTTTGCAGGGTAGATCAGTCTGGGATGAAATTTGTTTTCTTGCAAGAATTGTATTACTTTGTTCCATGCCCTTCTTGACTTGATGGTTTGTGAAGACAAATCTGCCATTATTCTAATGGGTTTTCCTTTAAATATAATCTGTTTCTTTTCTTTAGTGACTTTTAGTATACTGTTCCTTTGCTGAATTTCTGGCATCTTGGTTACAATATGTGTGGGTGTGTTTTTAATTGGGTTGATATTACTTGGAGTTCTGTATGCTTCAGTTACCTGAATGTCAAATTGGTTCCCCATATTTGGAAAGTTTTCTGCTATTACTTCCATCCATGTTCTTTTTATGTCATTTCTATTGACTCCTTCTTTCTCATTGATGACTATTAGTCTAACATTGTTCATCTTTGTATCATCTCATGGGTGTTGAATTATATTTTCCTGTATCTTAATTGTTTTGAAGAGATTTTTTCTTTTTCACTAGCTGCAATGGTGTCTTTAAGATCTAAAAGTCTATTTTCACTTTTATTCAAACAGTTTTGCCATCTTGTGATTGTGGTTTTAAATTCCTGTATATCACTTCGAATCTACTTCATGCATTCTGTTTTTTCCTATATTGCTTATTGAAGGATTCCATCATTCTTCTATTCTGCTCTATTCATTATCAGTGTCTTCTTTAGAAGCACTTAGTACTTCTTTCATCATTATTATCATTTCTTTTTTACTTCAGAAATTATTTCTGATCTGATTTCCTCTATTCCTTTCTACAGTTGTTTCTTTACTTCTGACACTATTATTTCAGAGATTTCAGGTGTATGATTTCCAATTTCTTCTATTTAGTGTCTTCTGCATTTGTTCTGGGTGGGTTTGGGGCCCTAGAATACATTTTGCTCCTTCTCTTTGTCACTGTGTGTATCACTGTCTTCTAACCTTTGGTGTAGAGCTTAGATAGAATTATTACCTTAGCACCAGGTCTGGATCTATCAAGTTCAAACTCATCCACGTGGGCGTGGCTTGCATCTGGTTGCTGTGCTCCACTTCTTCCTGCTGCTGCCCTTGGAGGTGAACCCTCTGTGCCACTCTGGAAAGATGTTATGCTCCTGAATCATCTGGGAGGTTCTTGCCTCTAGCCTCTTTGCAGGGAGTTCTGCTTCAGGGTTCCACACTGGGCCTGGGCTCTGGGTAGAATGAGGATCCAGCAGGCCCTGGGCAGTCTCACTCACACGCCAGGCCTGGGTGAAATAGGTACCCAATTTTGACTGGGTTTCTAAATTTGAGGAGGTCTAATTTTTTGTACTTGTAGATATATTCCAGATTTTAGTCAGTTGATGAGTAGCTGACAAAAAATTCCCTTCTGTGGATCATCTCTTCATTCTGTTGGTGCTTTCCCTAGCTGTGCAGAAGCTTTTTGCCTAGATGTGATCCCATTTGTTGATTCTTGGCATGATTTCTTGTGTAACTGATGTCTTGTTCAGAAAGTCTCTGCCTGTGTCTTCGAGTCTCATCTGTTTTGCCTTCTAGCAGACTATTTCTGTTTTAATACTTAGTTCTTTCATTCATTTTGATTTTAGCATAGTACATTATGAAGGATGGGGGTCTAGATTCAGTTTTCTGCATGTGTACATGCAGTTTTCCTGGCCTCATTCGTTAAAAAGTCATCTTTTCTCTAGTGAAAGTAGTTGGCCCCTTTGTCAAAAATAGGGCAGCTGAGTGTGCTTAGTGTAGTTTCTATCCTCTGTCTTACTTCATGGGTCCATAACTCTGTTCTGTTTTGTTTCATTTTGTTTTATTTTGTTTTTTCCCCAGTACCATACAGGTTTTAATCAGTGTAGGTTTATACTACAACTTGAGGTCTGGGATTGTAATGCCTCTTGCCTTTTTCTTATTGCACAAAATTGCTTTTGCTTTTGTAGGTCTTTTCTGGTTCCATGCAAATTTTAGGATTGTTTTCTCTACCTCTGTGAAGAATGCTATTGATATTTTGATCAACATTGCTTACCTAGGAACAGGGAATATTTTTCTAATATCTTCTTCAATCTTCTTTTTCAGAGTACTATAATTTTCTTTGCACAGGCCTTTCATTCCCTTGGTTATGTTGAGTCCTGAGTATTTCATTTATTTGATGGTATTGGGAAAGTATTATTTCCTTAACTTTTCCCTCAGTAAGTTTATCACTAGTGTACAGAAACACTACTGATTTTTTAGTATTGGCTTCCTACTATGCTACTGAACCTTGTTATTCATTATGGTGGAGTGTTTGCAGTCTTATATGTAGAGGATCATGTCACCTTCAATAAATAATAATTCAACTTCTTCCTTTCCTATAATACCTATTTTATTTCTTTCTCATGCCTGGTTCCTCTGGCTAAAATTTTTAGAGCTATACTCACCAGAAGTGGAAATAGCAGACACATTTGTCTTGTTCCTGATTTTAAAGGGAAAGCTTTCAGCTTCTCTCCATTTAATATGTTGGCTATTGATTTATCACAGATGGTGTAATGGTTGATGAATTGTGTCAACTGGAGAAGTTCAGAAGCTTAACTAAGTTGGCTCAGAAATTCTGCATTATGAAGTAGAAGACCCAACCTAGGGAGGTTTATCACCTGATGGTGTAAAGGGGAAATGAGGAAGGACAACCTTGCTTCTGTTCTTTAGGGGAGCTCCAGTCTTCACCTTCAGCTTGGATGTCATCTCCTGGCTTCTCGCGAGATTCTTCAGATCCTGTCTTGGATTCGTAAGTGTCTGACACAGACTCTTCAGCCTTCTAATGCAGACACATCAGATGGGCATGGACTTGCATGAGACGCTGTCACGAACTCCAGAGGGTTGACTGCAACCTTCACCCTGTGTGCACACACCCTCTGTACTTTTCCTCATCTGGTACTACAAGCCAATCTTGTAATTTCTTATACATTTGTATATCTTGTGTTGCATGTATTTCTCTCACTGATATATGCAGCTTTTATTAGACTGAGATAAAGACTTTCTATACCTATTTTTTTCAGGGTTTTGTGATGAATAGATGTTAGATTTTTACCAAATGCCTTTTACACATCTAATGAGATGGTTAGGTGATTTTGTCTTTTTTTTTTTTTTTTCCGTTTATGTGGTATATTGCATTTACCGATTTATGTAGATTAAACTATCCCCGTGTCCCTGAGATGAAAGCTACCTTGTCATGCTATATCTTGTGGATGATCTGTTCATTCTGCTTGCCAGTGTCTTGAGGATTTTTGCATTTCTGTTCATCTAAAAGATATTAGCCTGTTATTCTTTCTCAGTTGAGCTCTTTTCTGGTTTTGGAATTAGGGTAATGGTTGCTTCTAGGAATTATTTTGGGAGTACAACTTCCCTTTCAATTTCATTAAGCAATTTGAAGAGTATTGGTGTAAGATCTTCTCTAAAGTTCTTATAGAATTCAGTAATAACCATGTGAGATTTTCTTAGTTGGTAGTTCTTTTCTAAAATTACTTCTTGAATTTTATTGGCTGATATTGAGTTACTTGGAATGTTTGTGTCTTGGTTAATTCATATGTATCTAGGAATCTATTCATTTTTTTCTGAATTTTGCCTTTTATTTGAGTAGAGGTTCTCCAGGTAATTGCACATGATCTTTTGGATTTAGGCAAAACCCACTGTGATTTCACCATTTATGATTTGTTTTACCTTTTTCATTTTTGATTGCATGGATTTAGGTCTTTTCTTTCCTTATTTTGGTAAAATTAGCTAAGGGTTTGTCTATTTTGCTTAATCTTACAAAGAACTATCTCTTTAATTTATTGATTCTTCATATTATTTAGTCTCGAGATTATTTATTTCTGCTCTAATCTTCATAATCTCCTTCCTAATATGAGCTGTAGGTGTAGACTGTTCTTGTTTTTCTAGGACCTATTTTTTTTCAGCTTGCCTTGTTTTTATGATGTGGGCCTTCACACCCATAATGTTCCTCTTAGGACTGCTTTTATTGTGTCCTATAGATTCTGGTGTTCTGTACTGAGTTTTTTTGTTTGTTTGTTTTTTGTTGTTGTTTTTTATTCTAGGACCTGTATAATTACCTCTTTAATTTTTTCAAAGATCCATTGATTATTTAAGAGGGTATTGTTTAATTTCCATGTGTTTTCTCAATTATTGTGATTTTTTGCCATTGATTTATAGTTTAATTGCACTATGATCTGAAAATATACATGTGACAACTTTTATTTCTTGCATTAATTTAAGCATGTTTTATTAGCCAGTATGTGCTCTATTTTGCAAAAGATTCCATGTAATGCTGAAAAGAATATGTATTTAGTTGTTGTTGGGTGGGACATTCTATGGATATCTATTAAGTGCATTGATTCAAAGGTTTGGTTCAACTCTGCAATTTCTTAGTTGGTCTATTTGTAACAGTGGTTATTGAGGTCCAAATAAAATTGTATGTATTGATGTTTATCTGATTTTACTGTTCAATAGTGTTTGTTTTATGAAGTCTTGTGTGTCAGTGTTTGGTACATAAATGTTTATAATTATCTCTTCCTGTTGAATTATTTCTTTAATCAATATGTAGTAACCTTTGTCTCCTCTGATCAGTTTTGATTTGAAATCTACTTTGTCTGAAATTAGAATAACTATTCCTGCTTTATTCTGGGTTCCTGCTGCATGCAATATTGTTTTTCATCCTTTCCACTTTTAATCTTTGAATTTCATTTTAAACTAAATGTTTTTTGTATATTGAATATTGTAGAATTTTACTTTTTTGATCCATTCTGCCAGTCTGTGTCTTTTGGTTGTGGAATTGAGACCATTTATGTTTAGTTATTACTGATAAGTATTGATTCACTCCTATCATTGCAGCATTTCCATGTTACTGATTTCCTTATGTTCTCTCTCTCTCTCTCTCTCTCTCTCTCTCTCTCTCTCTCTCTCTCTCTCTCTCTCAGCTGCTCATCCTGCCAGGGTATTCATTCATTTTGAGTTGTTTGCATTAATGACTTCATTGTCTCTTTCCAGGATATCCTCAAAAAAATAATTATAATGCTGTTTGGTGATCATGAATTTCTTGAGGTGGTTGCTATTGTCATGGTAATACCTTATTTCTCCATTGATTTTGAAGGAAAGTTTTGCACGATATATAAGAGTTGCAAGTTGCAATTTTAAGGGCTTGAAATATTTCACCAGAATTCACTAGAACTTTAAGATTGATGTTGATAAATCTGCTATAATTCTGAGTCTGCCTTTATGTGTGATCCACTGCTTTTCTTTAGCAGTTCTATGATTTTGTCCTAGTGATGGACGTCTGTCATGTTCTTTGCATGGCTCTATGGGTTTTTTTTAATTGTTGTTGTACCAAGGATTGAATTCAGGACCCTGTGCTTGCCAGGCAAGTTCTTATTCTACTGAGCTATCTCCCCCACCCCGCCATGGGGTTTTATATGCTTCAGTCACCTGCATTTATTTTATTCCATATATTTAAGAGATTTTCTGTCATTATTTCTGTGAACACTGTTTTTATGCTATTTGTGGTATCTTCTGAGCTTTCCCTTATTTCTATTGTTCCTAGGTTAGTCTTCTTTGTGTCATCTACCAGACATGACTTTCATGGTCTCTTATTCCCTTAATATGTCTTTGAGTTGTTGACCTTTGAAGGCATTATTGTCTCCTAATTCTGAAATTCTGACCTCGCATTGGTCATTTCTGCTGCCCATGTCCAATTTAATTTTTAATCTCCTGGATTTCTGATTGGAGTCTCTTCATGGACTCAAATTCACTGCTAAAATGTTATTCATGCTTTGCAGTGTTTTGTTTAACTCATCTAGCTTCTAATTAGTGTCCTTTGAAAGCCTCTGGATCATTTCATATTACTTCCAAAATCTGTTTAGTTATATTTTCCATCATCCCATTGAGTACCTCACTGATCTGTTTTCTAAGTTCCTGTGTTATCTTTCTGAACAGTTTGTACGTATGACTTATTCTATCCACCCCCTGTCTTCTGGATTGACAATGGGGGGGGAGTTTTGGGAGGCAGTTTGGTGCCTTGTCTTCTCATGATTCCTTTGTTTTTGTTTTGACTGAGAGCTGTGCATTCTTTTAGCATAAAGACTTAAATGCTATTTCAAAGGTCTCTTTAATGAGTTGATTTTCAATTATGCATTTTGGGCATGGTAACTATAGTCCTTTGCCTCTGTCCTAACAGGCAACCACCTCAATTAATTTGTGATGGGAATATGCAGTGTAATTGGTCCAACACCAAGTTCTCAAGAAATGTACCCTAGTATTGTTAATTTCAGAAATGTAATTGGAGTGTTAGCTTATGGAGAAAATCCACTAATAGCAACAATTATGTGATCAATATGAAGCAAATCAGCTATAGCAGTTATCTTTTTTTTTTTTTTTTTGGTGGAACCAGGAATTGAACTCAGGCCACTGTGCTTGTCAGGGAAGCACTCATTCCACTGAGCTATCTCCCTGGCCCTACAGTAGTTATCATGCAAGGCAAGTTGGATATTAGCAAACCAGAAGAACAAAGTATGCACCACCCTTAACCCTGTAGAAGAAATCTACAGGGTTAATGTAGATTAACAAATAATGCATAAACATCAAGACCATCCAGGTACTGACTCATAACTATTATACAGTAAATATGATAGCTACATCTCCTCTAATGGTTGAAAAAAAATCCATAGTAATTTTATAGTCAACAATCTGCAGACCAGTAAAGGTTCATTGTTATACCATTGAAGATATAGAGCACTGGGGATAGAAGAATGCAAGAAAAAAACTTGAACCCTAAACCATATGATACAACAAAGAAGAGAAAAAAAAATGGAGGAAAAGGATCCCCCTAATGGAGATACAAGGATGTTTACAGAATTAGGCATAGGCAATAGGAAAAAAACTGAGAATAAACAGATGATAAAGGGGGAGGAAAGAAAAAATTTCATGGTATAAAAATAAGAGAAACATTAAAAGGATGAAAATTAAAAGAGGAAAGAGGAGAAAACATAAGTACAAAAAGCGAGGGCAAAAAAAAGAAGCAAAGAAAAAAATATCCCCCTACTTTAAATAAACCAGGGAAGAAGAAAAGGTAAAAAAGAAAGACACTCATAAAAGAAAGAGAGAAAAAGGGGAGAGAGAGAGAGAGAGAGAAAGAGAGAGAGAGAGAGCCATTACTTTGAATGTGTAGTTTTCTACCAGAATCTACAATCGAGGGGGGGGGGAGCAGTGTCCAAGTCAAGATGTGTCCCTGCTCATGCTGGGAGGTGAAGAAGGCCGTCTGACCCCAGGTCTGTGCTGAATGGCACCAGCAGACCATAGGACAAGTATGCCAATACTGCAACTTTCAGATCCTGTGCAGTGCAAGCTGAGCCTGGCCTCCAGCCAAGGATGCTGACTCCCTAGGGCTTCTCTTTGTACCCTTCTCTCTGGATGTCTCCCGTGGCTCTTCTTCACTCAGTCACTTTGGGAATGTAACACTGGGAACATGGAATGAAACCAAGTGGCTGCCCTGGGTCCCAGGCACAAACAGCCAGCCCTTCCTCGGAGTGGCATCTGACCAAACATTTTCTCTAGGGATATGGCAGATGCTTTTATTAGAGTCACTCATTAACTGTTACCTATAGAAGGACACCCTGGGAACAGAGTCCTGCATTCTCCTTGCAGATCACAGCTGCCACAAGCCCAGCCTATTTTGCTGCAGCATTTCTCTGGGAAGAGAAATTTTCCTTTCACTTTGTCTTATAAGCCACAGTGAGCTGCTTGCAGCCTCGTGACCTGTGTGTGAGAAGGTGCAGAGAGTCTCTTCTGCTCTCCATGTTGTGTTGTTTCTTCATATTTTTTAATCATTTTTGGTAGATCCCTCCTGACTCCTGGAGAACTATTTTCCTCTTTATTTTCTCTCCAATTTGTTGTTTTCATGAGTCTAGACATCAAACCTCAGAGAGACTGCACTATTATCACTCACTACTCTGTCATCATCCTTGTATTTCAATCCTATTTTCTTGGATTTTAGGAATACCTAAATCCTTCTTCACTCTCAATCTTGGGAACCAAGACTGAGTACCTAAAATGCCCCACACCAGCAATTTTATGTTCAATAGTAACAGGTACATCTGCAGACATACTCAGTGACGCCACGAGAGAGCGACGGGGTTTGTAAAGAAACTCGGATACTGTGACGCAAAAGTTAACTGAACTAGTTCTCTTCCTCCCCATCAACATTACTTGTTTCTGACAGCTTTGTGTTTGCACTTTCAAGTTCTCTCCTTGCATAAAATTTCACTCATGTTTTAAATTTTTTTTGCACAGGATTTTAGAACAGCATCTCCTACACAACTCAGATCTGCATCCAAGAAAATTCACCAGAAGGTATCTTTAAAACTGTGCTCTTGCTCAGGAGCTAAAGTCGTGCAATATCCTAACCTACAACTTCATTTGATGGTCTGAAACTTCATCCCGATGTGGTATTTCTAATACTAGTACCAAAGCGTGCATTATCTGTAGCCCTTATCGTAGTGCTGTCTCCCTCGCCCATCCATTCTAGCACCTTCGTCCCACCAGTAAGGTTACCATCCACAGCCAGGTTGCAGTTGCAGAAGTCCATGCTGAAGCCACAGAGCCCTGGGCACATCACACCAAGAGTCCGGAAGAGGTTTCTGCCACTGAAGCTGATGTCCCAACGGGTCTGGCTGGTGACACTCAGCGCTTCATTTATTATGGATCCAAAGACAAAGAGTGCCCGCAACAGGATGTCAGAATATGAATGACACAGCCACCCACCAGTGGTAAGGAGGAAGGCCTGGGTAGCACAGGCTTCAAGAAATTCAGAGGGAGCAGGCTACCACCAGCAGCTGCTGCACTTGCAACAGTGTGATCATGCCCTTGCCTCATTCCATCCTCATGGCTATTTGACCTAGGTCAAGGGCTGGCAGAAGCCCAAGGCAGGGCATTGAGAATGGAGATGACATTTGGAAAAGTTCTGACAAAGATCACCCTATCTGCTTTCGCTTTTAACTTTCTGGAATTATTAAAACCACATGTAACCACAGAATAAAGATTAGATTTCTAGATGGTTAAGGAAGAATACTTAAGAAAACAGAAAGGGAAGGTTAAAAGGAACCGGAGCCTTGATGGCAGTGTTGAGCGGCTAAGTCAAGCCATACTTGTAGCTGTATACAGTAATGATCACTCTAGACCCCCATTTTCTCATAAATCAAAGGTAACATGGATAATCTCTAAGAATTCTGCCAGTTTTCTGAGTCTCAGAAGGGAAAATATACTCATAAAATATAAGCAAATTATATTTTGTCAGTAGGCACTAAGGAAAACGACACTGTCTATTTAATACACAAAAGATAACAGAAACAGTGATGCAAGCAGAAATCCTTGCCCTGGAGTAGGAAAGATCCTAATCTCTTCTTTCCCCTCTATACTGTAGTACTCTGTGCTTTTCCTGCCCTCTGTGAATTGTTGGGGTGGAGGATGGTGGTCTGGAAAGCAAGCAAGTAAAATGGTCCTGCTTTAGAGGCCATGAAATGCAGGCCCCATTGTCTCTGGTGCCTTCTGCCCTTGAATCTATTGTTCACATCTTAACCTCTTCTACCCAAACTCAGTGGCTTTGGTGTGCCCTGAGATCACCCCTTTGCTTCATCCTTTTCCTTAGATCTGACCTCTGAATCCTAGATTCAGCTTTTCATGGTGCCCACGAGTGCTCAGTCCCAGCACTGGCCACCTTCAGACAATTGGGAGTGATGATATATTAGCCAGGCAAGTCTAGAGCACGCACATTAGTTTATTTGTAACAGCAGGGCACGGACGTAGGAGACCCAGGATGGCTATTTCATGGAGGAGAGTCATTTAATAGAAGGGATTAAGTACTGCAGAAGCCTGAAGGTCTGAACAAATTGTTGGAAACAGTGTACTAGCAATTTTGTGCAAAAGGTTTCATGTACCTAGCTTCCTGGCTCCCCAGACTTTTTAGAATCATCTATTTGGACATGCAGTTAAAAATCAACATCCTGAATAGGTGTTATCTGGATCCCTGGAAGGTATTACCTTGGGACTTAGGGACCATACTCTGAGACCCTGGGACACTCGGGAGGAGGTTATGTGGAAAGAAGCCCCAGCTGATTTCCTGGAAATAGAAAATAGGAGCACCATGCTGGTGAAATTCATTCTTTGTTTTGACTTTGTCAGATTTATGGGAAAAGACAACCCCTCGGTTCAGTTTTGATTGGTTCACTAAACACAGGATGACCAGATAGCCTTTGCATAAAGAGACAATGCACCTTTTCTGATACAGTTTAAGAACTGGGAAAGGAAACTGACATCATGGGGTCCCACCAGGAAACAGAGCTCATCCCAGAAATCTCAAATGAAGACATTTCAATAAAGGGATCACTTACAGGGGTCCAGGCAGGAGGGGCAAGGTATCCAGATAGCTAACAGCATTATCCTTAATGCTTACCAGCCTCCTGTGAAGGCCATCCTGATCCAAGCAGAAAGCCTGCTATCAGGAGGCTAGATGGTGCAATGTGTAGAGATGAACTATTGAGCGGGAAAGGGCAGGAGTGATAGAAAACAGAGTCATTTGTGCGCCCCATCCTCTTGGCCATCCGGCTTCCATTTCTGCCCATCGCCTGTTGGACAAAAACCTCATCCCAAGCACAAGGACACACAGGCGGAATCACCATTGTATTATTACTGGTGGCATCCTTTCAAGCGTCCCACTGAGAACTTGCATTTTAAGATTGTCCACCACCAATATAGTTCCTATAATGTAATAGGAAAGGAGAAAGGGGAAATGACAAGTGAGCACAGAAAAAGCGGCCCCATCACAAGCCACTGCTAACAATTACAGTTTTCCTCTTTCCTCACCCTCCCTGGCTCACTTTATTCCCTACTAAGCTCTTCATGGGCAGTGTCACTCCAGTATTAGTTCTTTTTACACATGTTGCCTGTTCTCCACTGGCCTTTGTTAATGCACATGAAAGTCCTCAGAAGTGGCCACAGGAATGGCCTGGGGTCCAAACAGTTCTCTAGCCCCACTGCACAGAGCAACTGCATTGCCCTTGGTTATCCAATTCCATGACACCTTCTGTCCCCGTTGGTTCGGTAGCATGAGGAATCTCAAGACGACAGGGAGAGACTCACCCTCCAGCACCTCAGATCCATGGCCACGCCCCTCACGGGCATATTCCTCCTTTAGGGATTAACACCCCCCACACCTGCCACACCAGAGAGCACAGAGCTGGAAAGCAAAGGTGCTATTAACTGGAGAGTCAGCTGTCGTTGCCAGAAGGGCACGCACATATTTTCCCTGCGGTGCCTGGCCCAGGTGTTCCTGCCATAAGAGCACAACGACCAATCTTGACAACAAGACTGGAGCACAAATGGCATCCTGCAGGTGACTCGCCTCTGTGGCGTCATCTCTCAGCCCGCCTGCTGGGTCCTCTCTGAAGATGCTTGAAGCCCTCTGATGAGGATGATGGAGATGTTGCCATTCTTGATTGCTGTTTTTGTGTCTCTTTATCATACTATTTTACCTTTGCCCTACATAAGAAGCAACCATGGCTTCTGGCATACCCCTAACTTATGCTCTCTTGGATTAAGCTAATAGAAATAGCAACATAGAAGCCCTGGCTCTATAATCTAGACTTAAATATGATGATTTTTCTGCCCATTACCCAATAGCCCTGTGCCTCAGAAGACCACAGGGTGCCACTTTTTCTCAGTGTTATCCTTCTAGGATGGAGAGCAGTGTGGGAAGGAGGAGGCCCCAGAAGCCAGCTGGGAGGCCTGAAACTGCTCTGCGTTGCCCCTGCTCTGTGCAGACCCACTGCTGTCCAGATAGAACACAACTGAGAAGCATTCTGTTCACTGACCCCTGTCTCCCACCAACCTCTCCTGCTCTGTTTTGCTAGTCATTTAGTGATGCTCAGTTGCTTTTGATCTCACCAGAGAATTCCTAGTCTTCCTGGTAGCTATCCAGATCCATCAACCTCCTGTTGCCTTCTGCAGCATCCTGAGAGATCCTGCAGTGTGGCATAGCAGGGGGAGCAGGCATCACAGTAAGATTCCAATTAGTACGAATTCCAGAACAAGCAAACCCATAGAGACAGAGTGCATGCTACTGGCTTCTAGGGGCTGCACAGAGGCAGAAATTTAGAGAGACTGCTTAATGGGTCTGAGGTTCTTAATGGGTTTGGGAGTAATGGAAATGTTCTAAATTGACATAATGGTGATGGTTGCCAACACTGTGAGTGCATGAAATGCCACTGAATTGTAAACTCTGAAAGGGCTAAGGTTGTTAATTTTATGTTGTGTGAAATTTATCACCATGAAAATAGGAGTTGATGTTATTATAATTGTGGTGAGAAGACACTCAGGCTTATGGGGTGACTCTGGCAGCGACAGAGGCAATGGAGAAGTAACAGAATCCTTTGACCCGGAAGTACTTGGTGCAACTGTTCCCTTTCACACTGGAGGTGACAGGGATGGCAAAAAATGCAGGAGATTGGACAGCGTGTAGGATGCTGACTCCAAAAAGAGGTAAGACCTGGCAGCTGGGTTATGCACCACTTCTTAATTTTCCCAATTGCTGTAGATTTTGTTGTTCATTTATTTACAATTCCCAGCTTTCTCCCACTTCCATATTTGGAGCAAATGCAAATGGGAGAACTCCCCTGTGAGTCTTAGGCATAGGTAGAGACCTCGTCTCCATGCCTTGCCCACATCCCCACTGGCTAATAATGATGGCTCTCCTAACGAGGCTCTGTACCGCGAGGGGTGGTGCATATGTCACAGAGACCGGGTGACGGGTCAGGTGCACTGGCAGCGGCAGCAGGCAGTCTGAGCTATGTGGTCGCACGTCCTGGTACAACTGTGCTTGGTGACATCTTCGCTGGACCGACCTGGATCAGCCACTGCCCAGCATCCTGTTTCCTATCTGGGCCTGGTTCCCCAGGGCTCTTCACTTCTCAGGATACCTGGTAGTCCAGTAAATTCCTTGACTGCTTGCACACACCAGAGCTTGTCGTGGCTACCTGTCACGGGAATGCCATTACACTGATGTGGCCTTGCCACCTCCCTTAAAGATGGGGAACATAGTGCATTCTAGACAGATGTCTTTGGGCCTCCTACAGAACAATGCTGCCTGCACCCTGCACCTGATCCGTGTGTGTGTGTGTGTGTGTGTGTGTGTGTGTGTGTGTGTGTGTGTGTGTATTTTTCAATTTCAACATTACAGATGTGAAAAAAAAAAAGTGCATTTCCATGCCCCAAGTTCTCACAGCTATGGCGATGAGCAGACAGAGCACTGCTCAGCAATTAGAAGACCAGGGCCTGGCCACCATGCCACCTGGAGCTCCTCATTCCCCCTCAGCCCAGGCTGAGACGAGTTGTGAGCCGTTTCCTCCTGTTTAAGGCTGTGATTCAAGAAACACAAAGTAGAAAACAATTTCTATCAGCACCATGCCCAGAAAATCAAACCGTTCTCACGCAGACCCCACGTGATTCAGGATCAGACAACTAGGAAAACACATGCGGCCTTGCAGAGAAGCCCAGGCCCGTCTCCCCGGGGCGCTTCACCTGCGAGGCTAGCGCTAAGGAGAAGCGCACTTGCCTGGCCCTTCCTGCATGCCACTGCTCCAAGAATTTTTGAAATATTACCTCATTTAACCTTACAACAGCTTCAGGGAGTATTATTATCAGCTCATTTCAAGAAGAAGAAACAGAGGCACAGAGAGGTTAGGTCAGGTGCCCAAAGTCACATAGCTAGCAGGTGACAAGACTAGTATTTAAAATCGAACTATCTGGCTCCAGACTCCAACCACTTTCTGCACGTGTGCATGTGTGCCTGCATGTGTATATGTGTGTAAAATTCACATGACAAAATTCATATTTCTATCTTAAACACTTAGTAGTTTTTTATACCCACAGAATCTATGCTTTTAGTGACACACTGTGCTATGTGTGTCATCAGATAAATAAGCTCAACTTATAGTCGTATTTACAGATTGGCAGGAGGCGCAAGCGCAATCGTTTTCTTCTGTTCTGTTGCATCCAGCGGTAGTGGTGTGATTTCCAAATGCAGGTTATTACGGTTTGTGTCTTGTGGTCCCCCCAAAGCATCCTGCAGTCATGGGGAGGCTTCTGGAGTTTGTGTGGGTGTGGGTGCTGCCCCCCCCCCGGCGGGTAATCTGCATTACAATGTGAAGAGGGGAGAGAGGCTTGCTGGCTGCTGGAGCTGCTGCCTCTCCCTTGGCTGTTTGCTCTGCCGCTGCCACCAACAGCTGTCCTCTCCCATGTGTCACCTTGCCTTGTAGCCGGCTGAAGCCTCCACTAGCTGCGAGCTAAATAAACCTTTTCTTCCTTCATTCTGGGTGTCTGGTATTTGTCCCAGCAATGAGAGGAGAGTAATTAAGACAGTTATGAGTCAAGCTGCAGCCCCATCTTGGAAAGCTTCTGGTTCTAGACTACTGTAGTCTCTTGCAAAAGCCACATCTGAATCAGAAGAGGATCATCTGTCCCTTTTCAAGGCTCCCAGGGGCATTACTGCCTGAGAAACCCACACTTGCTCCAAAGGCTGGCCTACTGTCTAATAATGACATCCAGGCTCTAAAGTCCTACCTTATGTCCCTTTTCCAAAACAAGAGCTCGGGCAGAGGGCAGGAGCTGAGAAAACCAGTCACCATTTCCTCTAACATCCTGGAGTGGCTGTGTGTTGCGTGTGGAAATTATTGCCTCTGCTTTGGAGGAGTGCCTGTGCCTCCCACTCCTCCTGCAGCGATCAGCGTTGGTTTTGTATGAGCTGGGAGGGCAGTGTGGGACAGGCAATTCTCAGCCTGGCTAGGGAGGAAGTCTCCGTCCCTTTCACTGGTCCTAATATTCCATGGGACCTGCAGGGGCTGGGGTGGCAGGTAGGTTTGGGGCATATGTAGTCCCAGACTTCTTTCCCTAATATATCTCACCTTCCACATCCTCTCCTAAATCACCAGCCCAGCCACCCATGCCAGGTTCTCAGTCTTTCAGGAACCACGGAAATTGAGTCTGAAAATATTCTAGACACTAAAATTCTGGCTCACACATTAGCATATTTCCCAGTTAATTAGTGCTTTTGTGTGTCTACCCTGGGCCATGTGCAGAGACGCAGGAGACGAGACCCATGCTGACCCAGGTCCTGCCACTGGGATGCCCTGGATAAGGCTGAGACAGACAATGAGCCAACAGGAGGGACCTTGGGTGCGGGGATGGTTTTACACTCTGAGCTTCCCTCTGGGACACTTACACTTTCTCTTTTCTGGGATTAGTGATTCCTTTGTCCTCTTTTCTTTCTTTTTTTTTAATGTATTTAGTACAGGGTCTACACAGTCTCACTACACAGATCAGAAGCACAGTGATCCTCCTGTTTATAGCCTCCCAGGCACTGGGATTACCGGTGCGCACTACCATGCCCAGTCTCAATCACCATCTCAGTGAGCCCCGGGGGCAAGACTCGCATGGCAGGCTGGGATTGAACCTCCGGCCCCTGCATCTGCCTAAGCAGACACTTAAATCTGCTGACCTATCTGGTCAAGGATTCAAGCTCTGACAAGTTCTCAGCTCACCAACTACCTGCCTTCTCAGGGCAGACTCCAGGCCTGCGTTCCGACAGCCCCGCATGTGCTCCTCACCCTGCACACGAACATCCTGCTGCCCAAAGGCCATTCTAATGAGGAATTTGATTCAGGCTTCAGCTACAGAACATTAACATTCATAGTTAGTATTTGTGAAAACCTTTATTTCCATCTTTTGTTTCTGTTGAGGGAGGGGAGTCTTCAAATGGCTAGAAATTCCCCAGCCCTGTTTATTCACCCTAGGCCTCTATTTTCAGAGTATTTTCTTCTTAGCTCTATTATTTCATCAGGGTTGGCAAGGAAACTTAGTTCTGTTCCTGTCCAAGTGTTAAATGGACACTCGTGTGTCTCTTTGCCACACTGGCATAATTAATTTTATTGCAAATAGGATTTTTCTTTTTTTTCCCCTCTGCATGCAAATGTAGTACCCTTTCAGTGTTTGCATAATAGCAGCAATTCTTTCATTTGTACAAAAGGACATGCATTATTTTGGCAGATAGAGGAGTTCTGATGGGAGATTATTACATCTCCAAGAGCAAAGAGAACGCATCAGAACTTACCCAGACGCTGACTAACCCCCCTCCCGAGCACTGCTGTGCAGGAGCCAAGCACCAACCATGCTGCACTGTCCTCCCGGACAACAGAGCTCATGGGACAGCAGAATCATACGGGCTCTTCTCCATCCTCTGCCCCTCTTGGCCCTGCCCATGGCTTCTGGGCTGGTCAGAATGAGGCCCCAGTGAGAAACTAGGAGATGAGGAAAGCAAGGCGGCACTTGCTTCCCTTACTGCAGCCCCACAGAGCCACAAGGCCAGACTGCGGTCCCTCCCTCCAGTTCAGGTCTCAGTGGACTCTGGCCATTTCCTCCCTTTGCTGTGTCAAGCTTGGCCCTGGAGCTTCTGCACCCATTACCTAACTTTGTTTGCATCTTTGTAAATAGTCTTTGTGCCCAGCCCCATGGATCGTGCCATCCCCTTTCTTTCAAGGTGCTGAGCAAAACATCATGTTCCCACATAATTTACTATGTTCCCCACCCCACCAAAAGAAAAAATCCATAGCACTAGGAAAATAGCAAGGAAGCCCCAGTTCATGGGGGTGTAGATCCCTTGGCCTGTCCCCACGCAGCTTTCAGAGATCCTACACGGCCAAGAGGCACTTTCCCATGGCACCCATCACCTCCCTGGGCCAGGTTGGTGACAGACCTCTGCTGGCCCCTGCCACCACAGCCCCCGATCTCCCCTGAAGAGCCACCTCCTCTTTGGCCATCCTCAGCTCCAGAGCTGAAGCTCCTAGCCTGGCCCTAAGAGCCTCACCTCACTCAGGCCGCTTCAGCGGAGGACTTGTGACACAAGCTGTGAATCAGATGAAACTCTGGGACCGTAGCTGGAGCAGCCAGGAGAGGCCGTGCCTGGGAACTGAGTAATCATGGAAGAGCCTAGAAAAGCGAAGAGGAAAATGAGGGTCTGAGCACATTGTTTAGTTCTGGACCAAGCCTGGACTTGCTCTTGCAATTATGTGAGTAAAATTTCTGGTTTTTCAGATTTGCTACATCTGGACTGCTGTCCCTGAAGGAACTCTGGCTCGTGCACTAAGGACAGAAGCTCAGAACAGAAGCTCTGTACTCACTATGACCATCACAACCTGGCTAAGAAAACAGAACTTAACACCTCCAGACCATCTATTATGTGCTGTAGAATGGGGCACATGCAAATGTAGGCTAATTTACTTAATTCTCAAAATAACCATACTCAGCTAAGGCGGATCTTGCCAAGCACTGCACAATTAGCACTTGCTCTCCGCTTGCTCCACTCAGATGTGCTGCGCTGTCACTGTCCTTTCTGTGGCCCTCCCTCTCCTGCTATTAGCATCACCATCGCCTCTGGGAAGCTCGCTGGTGATCTGGGCCGAAAGAGTAGACAACTGAGGTTTGCAGCTGCCAGAAAACGCATGCTTTGCACAAGGGAACGCCTGTGCAAATGATCAGAGCACGCAGGGAGTAGTCAGGAGCAAGGAGCAGCAGTTGCCACGGCGGGAAAGCAGACTCCCAGTTGAGATTCTAGAAACACTGAGACTTAGAGATGGGATCCAAGACAGGACAGCGAGCAAAGGCGTCCGGAACAGGAATGCCAGGCCACGAATGATCCAGTTTGTGCATTTACAAACTCCCTGAGTTCTCCTAATCCTCCAAACTTCTGTCCTTGGCTTTCTTCTCGATTTTCTCCCAAAGCCCTGCTTGGCAATAATAAGGCCAAAAAGCTGCTAACTTCCCAGGCTCCTCTTACTACAGAGCTTGGCATTGTCCTTCTAAATGTCAGGGCAGAAATGAGCAAGCCAGCCAGCCTTCCACTGTTGTCCACCTACCCTGCAGTTCCCCTTGAAGGCCCTGGGAGCACTGACCCGGTAGCCATGCTGACCTGCGTTAAAGATGAAAGCGGCAGCCCTACAGTGGGTCCTCAAAGCCCCAGCACAACTAGGCCCCTGGCCAGCTCTAAAGAAAGAGGCACCCTGGGTTCTAACACTGCTTGTTCCCAATATAGAGTGAATCCCGCCCTGGAGACCTGACCCTCGTGCCCTCTTCAGCAGAGACCAGCTCCTCCCCTCCCCCTTCCCTTGTAGGAACCTCATCAGAGACAAGCTTTCCCAAGTGTATCCCTGCCTCCCTGTAAAGCAACTTCCTCCCGAGATCCATTACCAAAAGGCACTGTTCGTGCTGATGCTAGAGCAGGCCAGGGTGCAGCCCCCACACTGTGCCCAGTCAGCGTGCCTGCCAAGTCAAACACACGAAACTCAGCACACTACTTTTAAAAGCAAGTTAAATAAGGTGACCTAAAGTGGAGTCCTCTGGGACTGTAGTGAGTCCCTAGGTTTTGGATTTTATGACCTCAAGAGACCAAGCAGCTCAGCTTGAATTATTTAACTAGGCCACTTAGGCCACAGATCCCTTGTCAGACAGGACAGTATTTATAGGTCCTGCATCATCTCAGATGTTAACTGTTCTTCTCAGGTTAAGATTATCCTCCAGTTCGTTGGGGGGGAAAATTTACCTCACTGGAAGAAACAAACTGTCTCTTACTTAACAGAAACGACTGGTAAAAAAGGAAGAGTAAAATAGCGTTGAGATGGTAACATTTCAGTGGTGTAAAAGGCAGAAGCAATATTCTCTGCTGGCTAAGTTTTTGATTCTTCGCTATGGAAAATTTGAAGGTGCTGTTTTGGCCACTGGAGGCTGGCGCAGATTTGATTAAAATCACTAGTCTGGAAAACTCAATTGAATCCAATCTCCTTCCTAAATGTATTACTGTGGCTTGGTACAACTTTATTGTTCATGTGCTTGAGACTGATGTGGTTCTCAGCATTTGGACTGTACATTACATGTTATAAAAGAGGGTGTTACTTGTTATTCTTCCAGTTGTGGCATAGCCTCACAATATGGTGATTTTATTTATCAGTCCTAATTGACACCTGTACTTGTGATTTAATCATAACAGCAGCACGAGGCACTTAATATGTGCCAGACATTGTGTGCAAGGACTTCAGACACATCGCCTCCTTCAGTCCTCCAGCAATGCTGTCAGCTTCTGCTATTACCGTAGTAGTAAGATGAAAATGACAAGCCATGTGCTCTACCCCTAGTCATACAAGTAGCAATCGGGAAAATGGGCCCTGAAGCCAAGACAGTGTGGTTCCCAGGGACTCCCAAACCCCTTGGCCTGTACAGATTGACCTACATTAACAAGTGATTTTGGCACTTTCCTTATCAAATTATGCACTAGAATCATAGTTTTTGAGGTAAGTGAGGGGGTGCCACAATGCCTGAAGGACACAGGAACCCTCCTCAAAGACAATGGAATTTTTTTTTTTTTTTTTTTTTTTTTTTTTTTTTGGCGGAACCTGGGGATTGAACTCAGGCCCTTGTGCTTGCAAGGGAAGTGCTTATTCCACTGAGCTGGGGCCGGGGAGATTGCTCAGTAGAATAAGTGCTTGCCTGGCAAGCGCTGAGGGCCTGAGTTCAATCCCCAGTTGGGGGGGTAACTCCAACCATTCTGGGGGGCTGGGGAGATGGCCCAGTGGAATAAACACTTCCCTGGCAAGCACAAGGGCCTGAGTTCAATCCCCGGTTCTGCAAAAAAAAAAAAAAAAAAACAGACTCAATTCCACTGAGCCATCTCCCCAGCCCCAAAATAGGATTTTAAATTGTCTTGTTTTCACCAAACAATAAAAATGTTTCTATATTTTGGAAATTTCTCCTATAATAAATTCGAGTAAAATCATTTTAATAAAAATTATTATTCTAAGTAGTAGTTACATAGCTGTAACAATACTCTTCAGGGATCAAAAATTAAACGTGTTCATAAACAAAGTGAAAAACTTCAAATGTAGATCAGTCACCAGGTGAGATAAAGCACCAAAAATGAATGCTTTGATCCATCTTCACTTCAAAACATTACAATAATAGAAGAAGAAGAGGAAGAGGGAAGAAGAGGAGGAGGAGGAGGAAGAAGAGGACGAGGAAGAGGGAGGGAGGGGAGACAATAGATGAACATTTCCACTGAGGAGAATTAGAATGAATCACAAGACGGCCAAGTGGGTTTGAAGCCATGGAACTGACTAAAACATAAAGCTGCAAGCCGAGCACTTCATTAAACACATATACAAAAATTCTCAGCAAGATACTGGTAAAACTGAGTGCAGCAAATCATCAAAAGCCTCCTGCATGATGACGAGGTCTCATCCCAGAGATGCAAGAATGGCTAAAAGCATTTTGTGCACGGCTGTGGGTCAGAGTTAGACCACTGCTCAAAGCTGGGAGCAAGGAGTGACCTCTGTGAGGTCTGAAGAGAAAAAACGTTGAGACAAAGCAGTTATTATCTTACTTCTTGGGACCAGTTTGACCAGAAACTGTCAGCTTAGAAGAGCAGGCTTGTAGGTGTCACTTCCCAGCCAAGAACTGAGCCAGTCCCTTGCTCCTCGTGATAAGGATCGCTCTGGCTCTGTCATCACTGCAGAGCAAAGCCCATCTGGGTTGGTGCTAGGGGCCTTAGAAAGCCCCCAGTTCACTAGACAAGCCAAACGATAGAATATGCTACACATCACACACACACACACAGACACACACACACACGCACACACTCAAATATGGCTGTCATAACAATTGAAGAAATATATTATTAAAATAACTAAGAAAATCTTTTTTTTTAAGTATTTGATTGGTACAAGGTCTCACTACCCAGCTCGGACTCGTGGTGATCCTCCTGCATTCAGCCTCCCCAGATCTGGGGTTACAGGAATGTATCACCATGCCCGGACTCTGGCCCACTCAGTCCACCCTGCGGGCAGGGCTGGCATGGCATGTGGAGCTGGGGATCAAACTGCGCTTGCCTAAGCAGGCCCTTTAGTCCACTAAGCTATCTCACCTACCCAAAAATCATTAAAATTATTTGCTTAAAAATAAAATATAGATAAAATCAATTTTGTGAAACATTTTACAAATACTTTAAATAAATATATCTAAAATATTTACAGGCAGGCCTCATAGGGAGATAGCTCACTGGTGCAAATACCTGCCTGGCAAGGGCAAGGTCCTGAGTTCAATTCTCAGTATAAATAAATAAATAAATAAAATATTCCCAGGTATAAATTAAGGCATTTTTTTTGTCTTTTTGAGACAGGGTCTCACTATGCAGTTCAGGCTGGCCTTAAACTTTGTAGCTCAGGCTGAGCTCAAACTCACAACAATCCTCCTGCCTCAGCCTCCCGAGTGCTGGGATTACAGGCCTGCGCCACCACGCCTGGCTAAGGCATTATTTCTATTACTAGTGACTAAGAAATCCTGAAATACAAAGTAGTCATAAATGAAACAAAACTAGAAGAGTATTAAAAAAGTAAATAATGAAACTAAAAGAAAAAATAGTTTCTAAAATTAAATCTCCAAATACAAGACAAACTCTACATTAGTACCAAAGAAAGCAGCAGTAATTTGAATTTTTTAAATGTGTATGGTACAGGGTCTCATGACACAGCTTGGCCTCACAGTGATCCCCTGTTTTCAGCCTCCCCAGTGCTAGGATTAGAGGCGTGCACCACCATGCCCGGTCTCAGGGGCCCATTCAGCATGTGGTGCTGGGACCAAGCCCCAGTGCTGTGCTTGCCCAAGCAGGCGCTTAGTCCACTGAGCTACCTCAGCGGCCCACAGTAGACATTTGCACTGTAACTGTGACGTGTACACATAGAAGTTAATCCACACTGATGGAGATGGTTTTGTTAACACGGTTAGCAAACATGGACGATAACAGGAATGGCTCCAACGTGTACCTGGTAGCTATTCCAAAAGAAGAGGGTGGACCAGCTAAAACATAAAGCTGCAAGCCGAGCACTTCGTTAAACATACATACAAAAACTCTCAGCAAGATACTGGCAAAGCAGAGTGCAGCAAATCATCAAAAGCCTGATGACAAGGTCTCATCCCAGGGATGCAAGAATGGTTCAACATACAGAAATCAATAAATATGATACTATGCCACACAAACAGAAGCAAGGACAAAAACTGCATGACATCTCAAGACACAAAAATCCTTTAACAAAATCCAAAATTCATTCATGATTTTTAAAAAAACTGAGAAAAATAATTATAGAATGATTTTATCTAGATCTGATAAAAGACATTTATGATAAACTATTGACAATAACATTAAGTGAGAAGCTGGCAAGCGCAAGGGCCTGAGTTCAGTGCCAGGTTCCAAAAAAATAGTACAGGGGCTGGGGAGATGGCTCAGTGGAATAAGCACTTCCCTGGCAAGTTCAAGGGCCTGAGTTCAATACCCGGTTCCACCAAAAAGAATAATAATAATAAACTAAATGAGAAGCTGAAAACTTTTTCTCTAAAATCCAGAACAGTGCAGCAGATGGGGTTCAGTCCCCAGCATGTGGAGCTGGCCTCACCCCTGGAGGCACACAGACAGTGACTAAGATTGAGCATGGGGGTACATGCTTGTCATCCCAGTGTGTGGGAGGCTGAAAATAGGAGGATCACCATGAATCTGACCTACACAGTGAGACCCTGAACACCCTGTAGACCTTGCACCAAAAAATAAACAAATGAGTTTGAATACATGATTTTGTAATCTGCATTATTTTCCTAAGTCAATATTGCTGCAAAACTTTCCTAGCTTTCTAAGTAAGTGCATAATAGTCAACAAATTTTTCTATGCTTATTTATTTACAATTTCTGCTATTTTGGAAAAATATTTAGGTCATTTTCTTGTTTATATGAACAAAAAGTCATAACAAAATTTTTCATTAAAATAAACGTTACATATTTTAGTTATTTCTGAGAGGGCACTTTCAATTTTCAGGGCACAGAACTTTGAATGAGTCGCTTTTTCAAGGTCACCTTCTGTTTCCAGTGCCACAGAGCAACACTTGACAGCACCGGATGACTTGCAGTCCTGGAATTCTACAGCTATACCACTATATCCCAGAGACTATCTTTAAAAGATTGTCTAAGTCCCACTTGGTGACTGTCACAAGAAGTCCAGCTGAGAAATGCCAGTCTTGACTTATTCATAAAATTTTGTGAAATATGATAGGAGACAGTGGCTATTTTAAGTACTATTTAGGTGCAAACATGCATCACTTAAACATAAAATAATTTCTGAGCAATGGGTCATGAGACAGCTTTGTCGTGGTGCTGCCACCCTACAGCCTAGTGCGACTCGCCACACATCCTCCTGTGTGTGTGCTGTTAGCGCGACGATGCAACACAAGCTGCCAAGGCAAGAGGATGGCGGGAGTCCAGGCTCTGGCTCTGGGCTTCCAGTGGCTGCAAAGCATAGCTTGGCTGGCGGTGCCGCTGGGGACACGGACAGCCTCCCACATTACCAAGGACATGTTACCGGGCCGGGACCCCCAAGGAAGGTGCAGCTGCCACCAAGAAGTGTAAGACGCATGTGGAAGACTATAACCCTTACCTAGATGAAGGCATGAGGTTTGAGGACTACCCAAAGCTGCCTGACCACTCACAGCATGAGAGGGATCCACCCAGACCTGAGGTTGAACTGGGGTGAAGCGATTCACTGGCATCTAGACATGTATATCCGGAATCATGTGGACACATCCCCCACACCTGTTTCTTGGTGTATCATGCATAACCACCTCTTTGGCTTCATAGTATTTATGGTTTTAATGTTCTTGGCAGGGGAGCTGTACCCCAGCTACCAGCCTGCAGGGACAAAGCAGTATCCTTTTAATAATCTGTACCTGAAGCGAGGCGGTAATCTCAGCAGAGAACCTCAGCCCACAGTTCACTATGAGATCAGAGGTTTTCTGGATCATTGTGCCCTCTAACAAGGGCTCCTCGTTCCTAGAGATTTAACCTTAATGAAATGCTGAATAAAATGTAGAAGAAAAAATAAGATGCCAAGGCAGGTGCTGGTGTAACACGGTACACTATGTTACAGTATGCATATTTAAGTAGAAGATTTGCACCTAAATAATGATTCTGATGTGTACAACAAATATACAAACCAGTGACAGAATAGTCTATTGTCATTATCAAGTATTATGTGTTGTACCTAATTGACATGCTCTAGTCTTATATAACCAACAACACACTAGATTGTTTACCCAAAAAGCATATTATTACCCATAATGCACCAGTAATGCATTATGTCACAACTTTTTGGCAGCTATAACAATACAACATAACTAGAATTTCTCAGCTCTGTTATAACCTTCCAGGCCTATATCACTCTATATGCTATGTATAGTACATGGCTATAATTAGAAATACTCTTCATGATCATGCTTTAAGTTTTCAAATTTTAAAACTATGTTCAGAATTAAGGGTCAAGGAGAGTTTATTTTTATTCTAAATTATAAATAGACTTGCTAAAAGTTGAGTATTTTTTAAAATGTGCTGAGATCTTCTGTATCTCTCTTGAAATGTAAGAGGAACATATTGAGAAGAACTAAAATACGAGAAATGAAATGTAAATAAAGACAATGAAAGCCCAATCTGTTCTCCCAGTGAGCAAACAAAATTTTATAAAAATCAACACATTTTTCCTCTCAAAATGGGTTAATTAGAGCATATTTTGGAAGTAATTAAGTCATGGTAGAACTTTCAGGGACATAGATATATATGTAAGGATGTTCTTTGCAGCATTGTAGAGCCAGAAAAACTAAAAACAGAACATAAGGCTTCGTTGAAATGGTTGAACATTTGTCGCATACTGGGATGGCTATAATACAACAATTTAAAAATTGACCTCACCATCCCTCTCTGTTGAAAAGATTTCCATGGATACTATTAAGCGGGAATAGAAAGGTGAAAGATGTAGAGAAGATAAAAATAATAAAAACAACAAAAAATATAGTATGATACATACGATTCTACCATTCACATGTTTCCCGTAGGTAGGAGGAAGGTGGGAAAAGTTGTAAGGGAGACAGAAGAAAAAACAAGAAAAGAAAGCAACGTCTTTACAGAACACTTGGACAAGTGGTTAGGCAAACTCTATGAAAGGCACTTGTAGAAGTGAGGAGCCCTGCCTCCACGGTGAGAGCGGCTCAGATCAGAGTTGTCCGGTCCTCAGCACAGTACAGGCAACCGACAGGAGATCCCACTCGCTATGTAACTAAGAAAGCACAGAAGAAGTCACAGAATTCTCATTTAAATATAAACAAAATATTATGGGAAGAAATTATACTGATTAGACAATACTATTTTTAAACTATCAGGACCATTTTACTTACAATTTTCAAATGAGACAAATGATCCTTCTCTGACAAAACTAAACAAAAAAGAGGATACAAATGAATGACCATTTTGTATCTGTATATTCAAAATAGGGTTGATATACAGCTACATTTTTATTTTTTAATTTTTTCTTCATATTCTATAGGGACTTAAAGTTTAACATATCAAAACTTGATGGAAAATACCTATTCCATGTTATGCCTAAGACGTTTGATATTCAGACAGGTTAAACCCAACTAACTGTATATGTTGTAGGGTACTAATAAGCTTCTCTTCTGGAAGGTTAACAGCCTAAGTGTGCAGATCAAAAACTAGAAAAAAAACAAAGGCTGAAAGGTCAGCCAACATTTTGGCTCCAGCCTTTCAAGGTCAGTGAAGACTCAGGACATAGGAGAACCTGTACTGTAACATCATGGAACTCAGTTGTGTCCCAAATGTTCTGATCAAGCAGATTATAGAGCCACAGAGGAATGCGATCAATGACATAGAGTGTGCCTAAGGAGAGTCACATGAAGAGAAAACTTTCTCTCAGGCTTCCACAGAGAGCAAATTGGTCAAGCAATGGCTGTGACTCATCCACAAGGCTGACACTGGCAAAGGATCTACAAAGTGTGGAAAAGGGTTTCAGGATAAATCCTGAGGGGACTTGACTGACCTTATCAGATACAAAAGTTACATTTGTTGTTGTATAGGTCTTGCTTTATGTTGGTCTTAACCATCCAGCAGAAAAGTATGAAAATGAGGCATAAAAAGTAAACCATATTAATGTGCTGAGCTATAAAAGATTAAAGTCAACAACTTCTGACATTGCCAGTCCTATGGATAACCCACTATTATGGACTACTGGACTATATTGGAATATTTTGCTGAATTCACACACCTGCATTATTTAAATGACAATGGAATACCCTTCTCTGACAAAACTAAACAAAAAAAAGGATACAAATGAATGACCATTTTGTATCTGTATATTCAAAATAGGATAGATATACAGCTACATTCTCTTAACTCAATGAATAAAATGATTTGTTCTAATAGTGTTTGTGGACAGTATATCATGTCTGCCTCTTGTACAATGAATAACGACTAAGACAACAATATGCAATGTATTTATTATTGAAACTATCCTAATCGATTTCAAAACTGTCTATTATTTGTTTCTGAATAAAATTATTTTTTTAAAAAAGATATACAGCTACATTCTCTTAATTCAATGAATAAAAAGATTTCTTCTAAAAAAAATGAGACAATGAAATCCCCTCTTCTTTTTTTTCCAGTACTGGGGATTGAACTCAAGCTCCTGTGCCTGCCAGTCAGGCGCTTATTCTACTGAGCTATCTCCCTGGCCCCAAATGAGACAAATGAAATGACCATCGTCCTTTAAGTTACAGAGTTATAATTAGAGAATAGACATAACATTTAAAGTCCTCATAGCATGGGCCTTCATGTTAACTTACCTTACTGACCTAGTTAACTAGTTAATGTGTGTGCCTTGGTTACTTTTCTTGGTGTCCAATACCCACAGCTGCAGAAGCTTACGTTCTCAGTCAGCTAGCTCTGACACTGGGTGGAATGGCAGGGGAATCACACGGAAGAAACAGATGATGGCAGAGCAGATGCAAGGCAGCGAAGCAGCAAGCCTCCCCATCTCTTTTATACTTAACCAGATTACCAGAACTTTGTGTGGTGCCATCCACACCAGGTTGGGCCTTCAAACATCCACACCCAGATCTGCACTAACCCAGTCAGTACCTTAATCCTTAACTACTCAGTACCTTAATCCCAGTATCCATATCTTAGATCCAGCCAGCTTTTAAAAAGCCTTACATCTGAGCACACAAGATCAACAGGTTTCCTAAGTATATTATATGGATTTGCCTAAATAATAACAATCTGAACTGCATGAGGTAAGTCATATTTCTCGTAGTCTCCCAGCCACTCTCTCCTGTCACCTTACTGGCTGAGAAATTCTTCCACTTAAGGCATGTTTAGTTGTTGAGCAAAAAACACCAAAGTGACTAACAGTGACTGTACCATTTTTGTGTTCATGTCGGCTATGGACAAGAGTCGCTGTTGTTCCACACCCTTACCTGTATTTGTTGATGTCAGTGTTCCAGACTTAGGTGTGCAGTGGTGTCTGATTGTCATTTTAATTTAACGATGGCATATGATGCAGAAGAATATTTCACATGCCTACGTGCTGTCTGGCTTGGTATGGTGCCTTCTCTGGTGAGATATCTGTTCAGGTCTTTGTCCATTTTTTAATTGGGTTGTTTTCTTATCGTTGAGTTTTAAAAACTCTTTGCATATTTTAGATAACAGAGCTTTATTGGATTGTGTAGCTTACAAATATTCACTTTGGTCTGTGGCTTGTCTTCTCAATCTCTTGATATTGTCTTCCACAAAAGTAAGAGCTTTTCGTCTTAACAAGATCCATGCCGCTGATTCTTTCTTCCATAAATTGTCTGCTTGGTGTCTTATCTAAAAATGCAACGTTATATCCAAGATGGGTAAATTTTTTTCCAGTGTTATTTTCTTAGGACTCCATAGTTTTTCACTTTATGTTTAGCCCAAAGATTAATTTTATTGTTTAAATTCTGTGTGTGTGTATGTATCCAGTTGTTCTGTCATCATTTATTTACAGTATAATCTCTGTTTCAGTGTATTGTTTTGTTCTTTTGTCAAAGATCACTTTACTATATTTACATAAATATATTTCTTTCTTATTCCACTGATCTAGTTGTCTAGTTTTTCACCCATCTCACACTTTCTTAATTAGAATAACTTCATAATTAGGACTTGAAATTGGATAGTGTCAAATCCACACCTTTGTTCTTCAATATTGAGCTGGCTATTCTGGTTCTTTTGCATCTCCACATAATTTTGTTTTTAATTTTAATGTATTTAGTACAGGGTCTTGTTATGGAGCTCGGTCTCATAGTGATCCTCCTGTCTCAGCCTCCCCAGCTCTGGGATTATTGATGTGCACCATCACACCCTGTCTTGGGGGCCAGCTCAGTGCACCTGGGGTGGGGTCAGTGTGGCATGTGGTACCAGCGATCAAACCCAGATCCTTGAGCTTGCCTAGGCAGGCACTGAGGCTGCAGAGCTATCTCTGCAGCCCTCCATATAAACTTCAAAATCAGCTTGTCGGCATCTATAATATAACTTGACAGGATTCTTCCTGGGATTGTAATGAACTAACACTCCAAATTGGGAGGAACAGACGCTTTGACAATACTGATCTTTCTATTCTTGAACATGGAATATCTCTCCATCTATTAAACATTTTTATATCAGTCTTCAGAGCTTTGTAATTTTCCTCATAGCTCTTGTACATAATTTGTTAGACTGATACCTAAGTGTTTCATTTTTGTAGGTGTTAATTTCTAATTTCAACTCTTCTTGGCTGGTATGTAGTAAAACAACCTTAAATTTAGAAAACTTAATCATTTATTAGCATTACTTGTACTTTTTTTTTCTCTTTGAGATTTTCTACACAGACAATCATGGCATCTGAACACAAAGACAATTTTTTCTTTCTGGAAGTTTTCCTCCTTGTAAGTGTGGCAGGATGACTAGGGAGGTCTGGAGTGGATATTTTCCTTTCCCTGGGTTGATCATACTATGATTTTAAAAAATAAGCACTTTGCATGTTAGTTTTTGATTAATAGTTTCTCCTGGGAGTGGGCTTTGTTAGGAAAAATAGACTGCTTTGGCATATTTCAGAATAAGTGCTTTCGCCCCTCACCTTGCCAAAAGCACATATGCATTGTTCCCGCTGATACTCTTTGAGAACTTGAGGAGACTCCTAGAGATAAAACCTAACCAACATGGACACACATACAGCTGTGCTCCCCTAAAATGCAAAACTCCCAGACTTGTCCCACTGACTCAGCAGCAATTTCCCTATTATGGTTCAAGATTTTTTCCCTTGACACTGGTTCCTGTGGGAGTTTCTGCCCATGGGCTTCTGCCCCAGTAAAGTTCTGATTGTCTGCGTCTGCCTGCTTGTCTTTTGAGATGTACAGACAGTAGTACAACTTAGTTCTTCTTTCAAAGAACTAAGAAGAGTTGATTTTCCTGTTTGTTTCATTTTCTGGCTGTTAGGATAGAGGGACAACTTCTAAGATCCTTACATGCAGAACTCAGAAACCTTCTACTGTTCTATTTTGATTAAAATTAAGACTAATTTCCCCAGAGCAGGCTTCAGCAGGGGCTTCAGTGCTCTCACAAAATTTGCAGCTATAATAAACCCTCTGGGGTGACTGGCCGAAGGTCCTCATCCTCCTTCACTTCTTCGGATCCAGCCCCCGTGGACTGCTGTGAGCCATGTCTGCACAGTGTGACTTCTGTGTAAACAACCGGACCAGGGTGACCACCTGTCCTGGGACAATCAGATTACCTCTGATTGGTGCTGAGAAATACATCCAACTGGCCTCTGTCTGTAGCTGTTGCATGGGAGCTCTGTTCTCTCCCATGAATGGAAAAATAGAAGGAGAAGGAAGTCTGTCTCCAGTGATAAAGGCCAAAGCAGAGTTGAAGGATGCAGTGGCCAACAGCACCTGAGCTCTTTGCCGACCCTAGCTGCAGATTCCCCCAGTGTTTCTGCATTCACATTTCAGGGCTCCTTGAAATACCCTGGCATCTGTTGTAAGAATATTTCCCTGTTCCTAGCTGTGTCTATTCAACTAGATTTCTGTTCTTGACCACCAAGAGTAATATTGCTTTCAGTAGCACGTGAGTGCAGAGTTCTCTAGACGTCATGAGGTAGCAAGCAAAGAACTTAGTTATATACCATTCTCAGGCTTTCTCCCCTCCAAAATTCAACAAGGAAAAAGAACTGACAGCCAGGACCCTCCGTGATCTCTTAGTTTTACAGTATAAACTTTATACATTTCTCGGATACCTTATTACCTGCAATTCTTTTTCAATTCTATTGCAAAGATGTTTACTGAAACTTCATAAGTAGTGTGAGGTTTAAGTAATGACGTTCGCCATGTGTGTTAAATTTCTTGAATTCAAAAAATGACAAATAGGCAGGCCTGGTGGTACACACCTGTCATCCCAGCACTCAGGAGACTAAGGCAGAAGGATCACTGTGAATTCAAGGCCAGCCTTCCTGAACTATATAGTGAGACCTTGCCTCAAAGAAAGGAAAAATAGGGGCCTACCGGTTAGCTCAGTTGTTTAAGTGCCTGCTTACGCAAACACATTCAGGCGCAGGTTACCGTGGTTCAATCCCCTGTTCGACATGCCTTACCAGACCCACCTTTAAGGCATCCTGAGCTAGACAAAATAAGTCTCAAAAAAAGGAAAAATAGTATGAAGTACTATGTGAAAATATACCTCTCAGGGAAATATATTTTCCGTGGATAATCCTAAGAACTTGGAATGCTCAGCTACATATTTTACTAAATATAAACTAAAAACTTAGCCTATCTCTGTGACCTTTTGACCAACTATTTCCACACTTGCAAGTCAAGATCTCATACATACAGTAATTTCTGGGTCACTCCCAATAATATTGGAAAGGCAAAAATGAATTAATGAAATGTACATTTCTGTCCAGAGACAGCTTCAGGCAGAAGTACCGCCCTCCTCTCTGGCAAAGGCTAGATTCCGCTTCCTTTGATCTTCCAAGGAACACAGGAACAGTGCCAGAACCTCAACATGAAAAGAACAGCCAGGGTATGAGCAACCCTCAAGCAAGACAGACCTGTAATAATTTATGGAGAAATTACTGTCCTGTGGTTTCATGACCTGAATCTAAGAAGTAACAAGAAGAAAGCTTGAAAGGGCTCGATACGAGAAAAGTGGTACGCAGAAGCTGAGTTACCATGATGCTAATAAGACTTGATTTCAGGGCCCCTTGCTGTGTACATCCTTGAGAGTCGGAGATCCTGGGGGGGTGGGGGTGACAGAGGGCCCAAGAGAGATGGAGGCCAGACAGAGGTCAGGAACCACCTGCAGGTGTCTCCAGTGAGTTGCCTGAAGGACTGTACAGCTCCTCGACACTACGCCTTAGGTGGTCTGCTCAGATGGAGCTTATCGTGACTTTACCTGAGCTTTTCGTGCGCATGGCTCAAACGTGCAGAACCTGTCGGCACCCTTTTCCCAGCTGTCCGGCTCCCAGGGCTCTCCCCCGTGCATCCTCCACCTTCTCTCCCCTCAGCCAGGGGCAGAGGTCAGCCTGGCCCCTCTCCTGATTTCTCAGATGGGAATCAGACCCCAATCTTCCATGCCTCCACAGCAAAGCTGAAGCATAAGGTATTTCTTTTATAATAGAAAGTAGAAAGACAATACTCCTTCTCTCTTTATTTAAGGAAAATGGGGACTTTTCCCTTTCAGCAGCGGCCTAAGGTGGAGGGGCATATGAGCATTCTACCCTAGATGTAAGGACTAAGGAGGTGCACTAGTGTAGAAAATTTAAAAATCATAATACAGCCAACTGAATGTTGATCTGGTTTTCATCAATACTGGTTGGCAGCTTTGGTAGTTGATACATTGTGTCTACTTGGCTGAGTCAGCTCGGAGCCCTGCCCTGCAGGCAGGCAGGGTTCAACCTGGGACGCAACTGGTTCACCCTGGGACACTATTGGGCCGGCACTGGGGTACAACTGGTTCCACCCTAGGGCCATGGGCCGCCCCAGAGGGACTCAGCACAAAAAGTGTATATAAAAGTAGTTGAGGAAGGCTTCCTTGGCGGCCTCCGCTCCACCTCCTTGGAAAATTCCTGGTCTGCACTGTGCCACTTTGCAGCTGTGCCGCTTTGGAGGAGCTTGATCTTCACAGTGGAGCGCCAGTCTTGGCAGTCAGCGTAGAAGGAAGAGAGAGGCTTGACGGATGCTGCAGCTGCTGTTGCTCCTCTGCTCTGCATTCTTTTCTGCTGCCATGAACTGCTGCTGTTGGCCTTGAAGTCAGGCGTTGGGTGGTCTGTGCCAGCAACGAGTAAAAGTAACTAAGACAGCAGTGCTCGACAGTGTCCGTGACAATATCCTCCCCGGGACACACCAGATGCAGTGCTGCCTTCATCCTCTCCCCTTGGTGGCTGTAGTGTGGGGACAGGAGGGCGAGGTCCTCAGAACCTCAGAACATTGCAGTTTCCTTACAAGTCTTCTCCACCGAGGTACACAATGAGAGGTCAACCAGAGGGTTTATTTTCAAAGGTGATATTAAAAACCCCTCAATAAACCCAACTGTCCCCCTCAGATAATCACGTTAAGGATCCTGTTCAGTGGGTCCTTGCCCTTACACCAAGCTTGGAAACATCTTCCTATACCTCCTATTCCCAGCTTGAGGAGCATCATAGCTCTTGGGGACAAGATCCCTTAGAGAATTCCAAGAGGCAGGTCACCTGGCTGAGGATTTGACACACAGCAGATCCCTGATAAATCCTCATCCCTTCGTAACCCAGCCTGTGGGGACTTGGGGGAATAAGGGAGGCACAATGTCTTCTTGACCTCTGCCTGGGACACATGCCGGCAGAGTGTGCCCTGCCCATCTGTCTACTCCAGCTTGAGAGGTCCGTTCGTTCTTCCCTACCTATACAAATACCACCTATCCTTTTGCTTTAATTCTTTTTCTTTTTTTTTTTGCTTTAGAACATAAAATGCAGTGTTTGCACAGAACACTAAAATACTAACAGATACAAAGCAAAAATATTAAATGAGCTGGGGAGATAGCTCAGTGGCATAGGTGCCTGCCTGGCAAGTACAGGTCCTGAGTTCAATCCACCAAATAAAAAAAAATCCACCAAAAAAAAAAAAATTAAAACATATGTGTCACAGAGAGAAACACTACTAACAATGTACTGGGGCACATGTTTCCTGTTCATTTCTATGCATCTGTCATTGCAGACATCAATATATGCTAGCTGACAACAAGTGCTCTGACACTTGGATGGGAGATCCTACATTTATCCACATGAAGCATTCCCAGGAATCTGCGTAGTTCCCAATTCTGTCCAGCACTGCACCAAGACCAGAGAAGGAATAGAAATCTGTGCCCAAAACTCGTAGCAAGTAACCATACTGCTTTATGCTGGCTAAAACACTTGTGTAGAATTTATTTGAGTGCAGTTTCATAGAGCTGAAGTTAGGGTTTCAAGGGGCTATGAGTACAAATACAACTCTTTGTTATCTAAATTTTGGGGGAAAAATAAATTTTGGACATCCATGAGTTTTCTAAATGAAGCAGGTAGGGAAATAGGGCTCTTGACAACAATGGCAACTACATTTTTTTATCATGCTAAGTTGTTCGTGAGATGATTCTCTTAAGCTGTAAGTCAACTGAGCCATCAGATATACTAGCTGTGATAGAAGAGTCCACAGAATCTGGAGAAAGTGACTTGGAATCTTCTGGAATCAAGTCATACCTTTAGGGGCCAGAGAGATGGCTCAGTGGAATAAGCACTTCCCTGGCAAACACGAAGGCCTGAGTTCAATCCCCAGTTCCAAAAAAAAAAAAACAGTAACACCTTTGGGTGGGAAATTGCAGGAAGAAGTTGAGCTGAAATTAGCAGCAGGATAAGATGGAAAAGTTTTTACGAAAGTCTAAAAGGAATTTAGGATGGATGGATGGAAAGCAGCTATTACAAAGTGGGTACCCTTGTTGGGAGGTGGGTGGCAGCTGTTTCTGACATTTTCTGATCATTTGTGGCTACCTTATACTGTGGTGACTTGCTGGAAGTCTTTAGGGCACCACAGGGACATCGTCTTGAGGGAGAATGCAAAGAGGCTTGCCTCACATGCCAGCAGAGAAGCCTTGTGACTCGGCCCTTTGCAATTACAAATGTCCATGTCCCCACTGACATTTACTTTTCATGAAAGCATCATGGAGGTCCTGAGAAAGAACTTTATGTGTCATACCCTCCTAGGGATTTTATGAACTAGCACCCACTATTTGAGGTACTTTTCTGCAGGATAGAAGGTCTTTTCAAGCTATTGTATACAAAAAGAGGGCTGATTAAAAATAAAAATTTAAAAATTTAAAAAAAACAGTGATATGGCCAACCAGATAGCTCAGCAGACTAAAGTATCTGCTTAGGCAGACTCAGTGACCGGGGTTCAATCCCCAGCCTGCTGTGTTGGTCCTGAGATGGCAATTGAGACTGGGCATGGTGGCGTATGCCTGTGATCCGAGCACTTGGGAGGCTGAAAACAGGAGGATCACTACAAGTCCAATCTGTGTAGTGATGCCCTGTAGATCCTGTACTAAATACATTTTTTTAAGTGCTATTTCTTGTACGTCTATCCCCTAAGCATGTTAGAGCCATCTCCCATATTGCAGAAGGCCAAACCCTGGGCCAGCATTTCAGAATCTCCCATGACCGCTGAGAGGCAAAGTCACATACTTTGTTGTTTCAAAGCTAATTCTGATCATTTCAAATGGGGTCAATATATCCCACATACAATCTCACACACAGTCAGACTCAGCAGAAAGGACATGACTGCGACAGCCACAGCTGAATGCGAGTGGCCAATTGTGGCTGCTGTGGCGTGAGCTCTTCTCCTCCAGAGCTAGCGGTAGGTTCTTTTTAGCACCTCCTTCACACTGCCCATGTGCCCCAAAACCTTTTCTCAAAATTCTAACCTGGAGTTTGAGTTTAGTAAAATACCAATAAGTCATTAAAAAAAAAAAAAAATGCACAACCTGAAGACAGAGACAAGATGCACTTCCCAGGATCAGAAAGGCAATTAAGCAAAGCAGAAGTGAACGAAGAACATAATCCAGCTGGGGTGCGATGTCCCAGTCCAGCAGCGCTCCTCCTGCACTTGTCGTCACCTGATCAGCCTCCTCCATGGCTTCTCCGGGAGCCTCGGGGAATAAGCAGCTCCATTCTCCCACTGTTCGCTTGAGGAAACAGAACCAGAGAAGCTGGCCAGTCCTGCAGAGGCGCACAGCCTCTATGAGGTGGAAGGAGGTGTGGAGTGGAGACCTCTTGTGCCCTGCCCCGACTATCTTGTATCGCCATGCTGACACCAGAGAGCGTCATTTTCTCCGGGGTATCTCCAGTCTCTCCATAAACCATAAAGACCACCTTCTGCCTCTGTGATTCCTGAAATCCTGACGCCTTCCGTTGAATGACTGATGGCAGGGTTCTTGAGTTCCAATGGGCCAGTTGTTTCAATAAGTGCACATCTTAAGCCGGGCGTGGTGGCGCATGCCTGTAATCTCGGCACTAGGGAGGCTGAGGCAGGAGGATTGCTGTGAGTTCGAGACCAGCCTGAGCTACAAAGTGAGCTTAAGGCCAGCCTGAACTGCACAGTGAGACCCTGTCTCAAAAAGAAAAAAAATAAAATAAAAATAAGTGCACATCTTAATGCCCATTGATTGTATGTCTCATGCCCACTAAGAGTAGAGTACTTACCTATTAGAAGGGTTAGAAAATTCAACGAAGCTCTAACCATGGACACATTAAGAGTGCGCAATGTTCCATCAAAAGTGTGGCAGTAGACATGCAGAGGTTAAGGAAAGAACCCTCCTGGAAGTCGATGCAGAGTGCTGACCCGGTAAACTAGGTAGGGAAAACCGTCACGTGTTATTTGCCTGTTTTCACGCCTGTATCTTTTAAAAGCTCTTGTGCCACCACTGAGCGCAGACGTGGAGGATTGCGGTCCTCACAAGCGGGTTCGACCAGCTCTGGCGCAGCCGCTGGCTGCAGCGCAGTCGGAGCCGGCGCCGCCGATTGCTCGCTTGTTCCTCCTTCTACCGAGTGCAGCCTGGGAGCCTCACACCGAGGATGCCAGGGGTGAACAGGGAGGAAAAGGAGACTTGACGCTCACAGTCTAGAGGAAGGATCAGCATTGAGGCATGAAAACCTGAAGAAATGTCAAATTATGACTGTGACAGATTTTGGGAGGGGAGCCTGTTAAAGGCATTCCTGGTATCACGTACCTGTGGCCAGCACCCGGGAAAGCTGAGGCAGGAAGATCGCAGGTTTAAACCCAGGCTGGGAAATTGAGCAACTTAGCAAAGACCCTGGCTCAAAACAAAAAAAATATCAATGGGCTGGGGGTATGGCCCAATGCGTAGGGCCTAGATTCAGTTCCCACTACTGGAAAAATAAAGGCATAGAACAGGAGGACAGGTGGCTCAGCTTTTGGAAAGGAGGGAGTGGCTCCGGGGCCGAGATCTGAGGGACAGTTGGGAGTAGTGCCAGTGGAGAGTGGAAGGGGAGCAGAAGCAGAGGAGGTGCAAAGGCCCTCTGGCAAGAGGACAGTGCTGTCTATCACAAAGTCACATCTAGACATGGTCATTTTTGTCCTGTCTTTTCAGTATTTCCTTGCCTATGAATGTTGGAAAAATCCATCAGAAGCATTGTAGTTTCTGCAAATGCATATTTTATATTGAGTAAAAAGGCAAAAATAACAACTAATACTCTACTTTTCAGCATCTGAAATAAGCTTTTATGTTGAATACCCACATCAGAAAGAATGGTAAAAGCCAGAGGTTTAAATTTTCAAGAGTTGGACTTTCTCAAGAAGAAAACATTAAGTGTTGAGGCCCCAAATAGAAAGGACATAGAAGTTAAGCCTCTGCTGTATAAAGGAGAGAGGATAGCAAAGGCCACCTGCACCTGCCCTGGGTGCTAGAGGAGACCGCCAGGGTGGGAGAGAAGTTAGATGAATAGTGTTGCCAAGCCAGTACCCATAGACCATTGCTGCAGGAGTCCCAGGAGTCCCACGGTGGGGCCGTGGAAACAGCGTCATCATATGGAGAAATATGTAATGTGCATGTATTGGACAAAAAAAATCTGGAATATTTCAAGCTCATGATCATGACTTTCTTTTCAAGGGAAATTATTGGGAACATCACCTTTTACAGAGTGCATTTCTATACCAGCATAAGTTATGTCACAAGCCCTGACAAGCAATGAGCAAGCCATTTTGGAAGCTGGATAAAAAGGTAGCTCTGACAATTGGCAGAGAGGTTGCCAAGGAGGGTGACTGCAAGAACAAGACTGCTGGCTTTCCTGTTTCCTTCAACCCTCCACAAACTCCTTTTTCTTGCTGAGCTCCACATACCATATTTGCACAAAGCAGAAGGCAACACAAGTCTCCCAGGAAGAGCTGCAACCTGTGTGCAAATCCTGACTCCATTTAGTGGATGAATGACTCTGGGTAAGTGACTCACTTTTTGACCCCCTCTACTTCCATATATGAAAGGGACATGCACCTACAATATTTAAATGATGATGGAATACCCATCTCTGACAAAACTAAATTTAAAAAAGGGGATACATATACGAAAAGGAGCCTCCACACCCACCGTGGGCGGCCATGAAGACCAACAGAGCCTTGACTCCTGGGGCTGGGGTGTGTGTTGTTACACACTTGGTTTTGTGGTCTCTGATGGCCTTCAGGGCCTGTCCACCTGTAGTCTCAGTAAGTTCAAGTCCCTGAGTGGTCTTGACTTAAAGTGAGGCCTCCATTAAGCCACTGCCCTGCTATAGGAAAGCCTTCAGTTCTCACAGTGTACTGAAGCTGCAGACAATGTTTGATGCTGTTATGAATCCAGATTCACATAAATGAAAGGTGAATTCCAACATTCTTCCCATGAGGCAGTGTGCCAAAAAATTTAAAGGTGTTTCTTTTCAACCCTTTTTGTCTCATAGAAATAATACATGGACAAAAAAGAAACGTTAATTTTCAAACAGTAAATGTAGCTTCTGAACCCTGAATTTTAGCAAACTCACTGAAAATACATTTCAAAGAGTTCTTACATTTTACAAAAGCAGATCAAGTCCTATTAACTTCATTTATTTGTTCATCTACTCAATAAGTAATTGCATTTTGAGTACTAGAGTGTTAGAGATCATTATGGATTTTTGGTGTGTGTGTGTGAGTGCGTGTGCATGCAGGGTCTCACTACACAGCTTGGACTCATAGGGATCCTCTGTTTTCAGCCTTCCTAGTGCTGAGATTACAGGCATGCACCACCACACCTGGACTCCATCGCTGGCTCAGCGCGTCCGGGTACTGGGCCGGTGCAGCATGCGGTGGCAGGATCAAACCCTGGCCCCCGTACTTGCCTAAGTGAGTGCTTAGTCCACTGAGCTATCTTGCTAGCCCTTCATTATGTTTTAAACATCTCAATCCCCACAGAGCTTGCCTTCTAACAGAGATGAGGAAAATGGACAATAAACAATGCTGGAAAGGAATACTGAGAATCAAGAGAAGGTGCTCTAATTTCAGCCATAGCAAAGCCTCGCTGCCCTCAAAGCCTGAAAATACCCAGTAAGCCATGTGAGAAAAGCAAGTGCAGAGGCCCTGAGGTGAACGAGCCTTCCAGAGCAACAACGTGCCCACACCACGGTGCAGGGCAGTCGGGGGAGAAGGAACAGGAAGACGGCCGGGACAGGGAGCCGTGGGACAGCATGCACCTGGCCTGTTCAAGGCACAGCAGAGGCTGGGAGCCTGGAGCCGAGCAGTAAGGGGTAACGAGGTGAGAGCAGCATAACAGGAATGCCCTGGGCAGAGCTGCGGAAGGCAGCATAGGACTTGTCTCCCACCCTGAGTGAAGCAGGGGCCCGGGAGCTTTAAGTAATGTGACCGAGGCCAGTTCACTCAGTGATTCTGGCTTCTGTGCTAGGAAGCAAGGGTGGCACTGGGGGCCCAGGTAAGAGACTCCTTCAGCAACAGAGAAAAAGTGGAGATTGGGTCAGGGTGGGAGCTGTAGGTGGAGAGATGTATGCAGGTTCTGGGCATGTTTTACAGACTGAGGCAACAGCTTTACAAAGGGATCAGATGGAAGATAAGAGAAGGCAAGAGAACAAGTGTGTCCCTAAGACTTTGGCCTTGAAAAGCCTTTGCTGAGATGAGAACAAGCAGGTATCCAAGAAAAGATCAAGAGTTTACCTGATATATTCTATATTTGAGATGCTCAACAGACATCTAAGTGCAAATTGCCTCCGATGAAGTTGAGCTCATGAGAGTTCAAGTGAGAGAAGAGGTGTAAGAGTTGGCACATGGGTAGCACTGAAAACTCCACCAACGGAGAGCATCAAGAAGAAGCTGGGTGCAGTGGCACACACCCGCAACTCCAGCACTTGGAAGCCGAGAGAGGAGGACCATAGTGAGTTCAAGGCCAGCCTGGGCTACATAAGAAGACCCTGTCTTGAAAGAAAAGAGAAAAGAAAAGCTCCAAAGACTTAGTCTTCTGAGTTTAAGTACCTTAAATATGCCCCTAAAAATCAAAAAGTTTTGGGCTGGGGAGATGGCTCAGTGGAATAAGCGCTTCCCTGGCAAGTGCAAGGGCCTGAGTTCAATTCCTGGTTCCATGAAAAAAAAAAAAAAAATCAAAACGTTTTAATGTGTAATTTTTATTGTTGTATTGAAACGACAGACAAAAATACTAATACCATTGACTTAAGTTCATTTCATTTTCTCTATTCATCTTGAAATATATTTTTTGTAACTGATACATAGTAATTGTGCATAGTTATGGGTACGACACAGGTATGTCATAGATGGTGACCAGATCAGAGAGTTGGCACATCTATCACTTGAGACATTTGTCAGACACCTATCTGCTCTTCTCCTTCTGTTTACTGATGTTCTCATTTTTCCTCTTTTCTTAGCTTGCTCTGTAGAATTGTACCTAACCAGGCAGATGTGCCTACGTTGTCCACTACAATAGCCAGAAGTCACATATGATCATCTACATGTAAACTGACAAGATTTGAGTCCCACCAGACATAGCTCAGGTGCTCAGAGCTCCCCGTGGCCGGTGGCTGCCAGAGGGCAGCATGGACACGGACCGTTCCCACTGCAGATGGTTCTTTCAGACAGAACTGGTCGATACTGTCACTGGGATGTAGTCATCTTGCTCAGCTCCGGAGATGAAGCCAGTGCCGTCTCAGACAATCTATGTTTTCAAGATCAGGGCACCGACGGGTGGCTCTCTTGACACCTGGGGCTGCAGCCAAGTTCAAGGAGACTCAACCTTAGCCCTCATTCCCAGGCCTTGCTCCTTTTAAAATGATCATTTCACTCATTACATCAATGGACTTATTTCATGTAAAACTCTAGATTGTTGACATTTAGTATCTTTCCCAGATCTGACACATTCTTCAGGTTTCACAAACATAGAATTACCTAATAAACTGATTGTCACTGTGATCTGTTGACCAACTCTGTTAGTAACATTGAAATTTTATGTGAGCCTTGTTATTGTGCTTAGCAAAAACAGCTAGATGGGACACAACATCTGTGCTGCTATTTCTCCTCTAGAGCTATTTCCCACCTTAGAATTCTTCTTGAACCTGCAGCAGATGACCACTGATAAAGAATAAGTACTAACCCTCAGCTCCAGGTTATTTTGAAGCTACATAGCTTCAAGGAGCTCTTATTTTTGGTGGTACTCTTATTTTTCCCATAATTCTTGGCTTATTTGCATATGTTTGTATTTGTTCTTCCTCTTTTTAAAAACGTCAGTTTATTCTTAAATTGTTTTTAATCTTTTATTTATAGGGTGCAGGGTCTCATTGTGCAGTTCCGACTTGTAGGAATCCTCCTGTCTCAGCCTCCCCAGCACTGGGATTATAGGCTTGTGCCACCACTCCTGGATTCCAGAGCCAGCACGGTGTGTGGTACTGGGACTCAAACCTGGATCCTTGCGCTTACCAGGCCGGTGCTTAGGCCGCTGAGATACCTCCCCAACCTGTCAGTTTGTCCTTGATTGACACAATAATTGCTCATACATAGGGTACAATCTGCTGCTTTGTTACATGTATGCAGCATATGATGATTAAATTAGGGTAATTAGATATCCATCACCATAAATATCTATCTTTTTTTTTTCTTTGTGAAATATGCAATAGGTTATTGTGGAGGGTAGGAGAGAGTGGGTGTGGGAAGATTTGTGTTAAGATTTCTTGCTTATAGTTACTAAGCACTAAATGTATTTATTCTATCATCTGTGTTTTTAAATATTCACAGGGGAGATAGCTCAGTGGCATAAGTGCCTGCCTGGCAAGCACAAGGTACTGAATTCAATCCCCAGTACAAAAAAAAATTATTTAAGGAACATTTAAAAATATCCTTTTGCTCTTTAATGAAAATTAGTCATAGACTCTCATATCCATCTCTTATCTTCTGAGTATCAGTTAGCATGACACAGATTTCCATGTACATGCTTTATTACAAGTACAATCATTAGTTTTTCACTCTTTAGGCTCTAATTGTCCACTTTGTAGAATGAGCTTCTTTAAGTCCCTTCAGCCTAAACATGCATAATTTTTTTTTCCTGGAAAACAAGTGTTTCTAGAGTCATTCAGGCTTTTCTTAGTCCTTTAAGTACAGAGTATAGCTGAGGGTCAAACTCGCATTCAAGAATTTTTGATGACCCAAAGTGCTCCTGCTCCTGTTGGCAGCACTTATTAATATGGCCTGAAGAGACGTTCCTTCTTAAGTTCATGAGTTCACATGTTTTTTCAAATGAGCATTCATTTGCTGTACTCCACTTTCCTAATAATTTGGTGTTTCATTGACCACTTCAGCAAATGACTTTAGTGGTAATGAACAGAGAAAATTTCAATAGTCTCTCAAAAGGTCATTTTTTTCCCCATAAAGGCCATTTGATGTAATTTTTAGAAGAAAACAACTCTGCTTTTAATTGCAACAGGCTAGGCTATTCAGTCTAAGTCATGAGTAAATTATATCTTGAAAAATTTGCTTTAAAATATTGAAGAGCTATCAAGAAAAGCAAGAAATTAACAGGACAAGATTGAGAAGAAGGCAATGCCCTGGGCAGCAGGGAAAGTCCTGCAGCTATTGTTGCTTGGGGACATGTTCAAATTCTAGCAAATCTGAATGTTGCTTTCAGCTTGGAGGGCCAGAGCTCTGCAATCATATCACAAGATAAGGTGGGTGACAGGCGAGCTCCTAAGTGACCAACAGGGCTCGCCCAGGCTGCTGCTTCAAGTTAAAGTAAAAAAAAAAAAAAAAACTATGTTCTTGTAATTCTTGTAATAAAATCCCTAATTCTCATCACCTCAGTCGTCCAATTTTAAAAAAGAAAGAAATATATGTATAAATTAAAATAGTTCCAGGCTAAGGAAACCCCTAGATTTTAAAACACAAACAAAAATCTCTTTGGAGACAGATAACCCAAGTTAGAGGTCAGCAAAATATGGGCTTTAGGCCAAATCCAACCCACATCCTGCTTTTGTAAGAGCCAGAAGCTAAAAATAATTTTAATATGTGTAGAGTGCTATTAGAAGGAAGGAAGGAAGGAAGGAAGGAAGGAAGGAAGGAAGGAAGGAAGGAAGGAAGGAAGGAAGGAAAGAAAGAAAGAAAGAAAGAAAGAAAGAAAGAAAGAAAGAAAGAAAGAAAGAAAGAAAGAAAGAAAGAAAGAAAGAAAGAAAGAAAAAAGCAGAAGGAGAAATGGTAAACTATGGCTGTGTGTCCGCCACGGTTCAGCAGAGGAACAGGCCCACCATATGTGCCCAACAAGCAGGCTTGCAACGGCCACCTGCAGAGCCAGGAGGTGAGCACGAGGGCCGCATGCCCCAGACAGCCAGCAGAGCCACAGAGGAGTGTCCTAGAGAGCCCCACACAGGTCCACTTCAGGAAGCCACACAGCTTGCACTGGAGAGCTGGAGTCCGCTGGAAGCCTGGGGGTGGACTTCCAAAGGCGATGCTGAGCACTTCCGCTTCTGTGAAGAAGCTAAAGCCAGACTTCCCTCTTCTTGCCCCTTTTCCATCAGGCTGAAGCCTCTTGGCTGGTGCCAGCGACACCCAAAGTGCCCTCCTCAGGAATCCCGTCATCCAGCACATCCAGAGCTGTGCTAACCCAATCTGCCAAGCATTTCTTATTCAGACAGACAGCACAATTGACTACCAGGGACTGCGAAGTCTAACATCTCTATTACTTATTCCTTTACAGAAAGTTTGCCAGTTTTTGTTGATGTCTTTACCTTAGGATGTTAAGCCCCACATAATAACAAATAAACAAGTGTATACCAATGCACCACAAACCAAGTCAGCAGATACCACAAAACAAGACCTGCAAATATTTTGCAACTGGAGTTACTAGAAAACTCTAAGCTAATATATGCTTAATTTTTTTTCAAATAATAAAAAGTACATAAGATAAATGTTAGGAAAAAAGCTATAAAATAAACAGAAGCTATTAAAAAGAATTAAATACAACTTTTAACAAATAAGCTAAAATTAACATCCCAATGAGTAGGTTGAGGCTCGGTAGGATTTGACATTCTAGAGCAGGATTTGTGAATTGGAAATTAAGTCTGAAGAAATCCAGATTGCAGTATGGGCAGACAGAAGTGAGAGGTAGGTAATGTTATGAGTTATGGAGGATAAAATGACATAATCTATTATATAGTTAATGTTTTCTTTTCTAGAAAAAAATGAGCCAGAGAAGCATTTCAGAAGGAAGCAATTAGTAATTTTCCACAGCTCATAAGACACACATTTGAAAATGCAAAAAAAAAAAAAAAACTTCCAAGAAGAATAAATAGTGTAAAATAGACACATAATCAAGAAATTTTTGAACAAAGAGGAAGAAAAATCTCATATGTGGAGAGAAAAAAGGCTTACTGCTTATAAGTTCACATAGGATGAGAATTGAGTTCTAAACAAGAACATTAAAAACCAGAAGACAGAGCTACAAAGTGAGCTTAAGGCCAGCCTGAACTGCAGTGAGACCCTGTCTCAAAAAAAGACAAAAAAAAAAAAAAAAAAAAAAAAAAAAAAAAAAAAAAAAAAAAAAAAAAAAAAAAAAAAAAAAAAAAAAAAAAAAAAAAAAAAAAAAAAAAAAAAAAACCAGAAGACAATAAAATCCTGTCATCAGTAACCTGAAAAGTAATTGCCAAGCTAGAATTATGTAGTTAATGGAAGTTTTTCAAAAATTAGGGTAAAATAAAGATATCTCCAAGTAAACAAAAACTCATAGAATTTGCCAACACATTCTGGAAACCACACTAAGAAACTGTTTCTGCTTATTCTTCAAACAGAAGAAAACTGAGACCACATAAATAATCAGAGATTTAAGAACTAAGGATGACACTGACAATCCCAAGTGTTGACAAAGATATGGAGCAATCGGAACTCTCATACATAGCTAATGAATGGAAAATTAGATGATTTCTTTGGGAAATAATCTGTTACATAAAGTACAATATGCACTTACCACTTCTAGGTATTTACCCAAAACAAATACAGTATTTGGAACCAAGTGTCCTAGCAGCTTTAGTTCAAGAGCCAGAAACTGGAAACAATGTAATCCCACTGAAACTCCTGTCTGGAGAACAAACTGAAGCTTCCCTCACACCATAGAACAGCAAGAAAGAGCGTCTCCTGAAACACGTTACAGATCAAAATCATTGGGCTGAGTGAAAGAAGAAAGAGATAAAAGGGTACAGGCTGAGTTGCAAAAAATTTTAGGAAATAGAGAACAGGGAATAGAGGAGAACAGGGGTACCAGAGGGCAGAGACAGAGACACTGGACTGCAGAGGGCGTGAGGGGCATGCAGAGGTAATGAGAATGGGCCTCACCTCGGTGCTGGTAGTGATTACATGGACTATTGCAGACATTTGTCAAAAATCTTTCAAATTCTGCGTGTAGAATCAGTGTATTTTACCATAAATTATACCACAATAAAGTTGTTTGAAAAATAAAAATGTCAGCACAATAACACCATAAAACATCAGATGCCCAGAAATAAATCTAAAACGCATACACTAGTGTCTGCAGGAGAAAAACTAAAGACTTAAAAGACCAGTGTAGGACATTAAATATTATGCAAATTCTTTCAATCTCCTCCCATTAAAAAGTAGACTGTTTCCCCTCTCCTCAAATCCAGGTGACTTGTGCTTTTCTTTCACAGACACGAACATGGCAGAAATTATCTTTTGTGGTCTTTGCAGGGTGGCCTCATGGGACACGTGGCCTCTGGGAGCCACCACTTTGGGCCTGCCAGGAGGCTCTCTGGTAGGAGGGAATGGAAGAGGGGGACAGGAAGTAAATAGAATAAAAATACACAATGTACAAAATCTTAATAACTTCAGTGAATGTAAGCAATATGCATTATTCACATGAGCCAAGATTAATAATATTGACAAGAATGAAAATGGGGAAAGAGGGAGACCGCCTGGGGCCACTGGATCCTGAATCGACCCAGAGAGTAGGCCCAGCATGGAACCCTTCAGCAGAATTCCCTGAAAAGAGGCTGGAGGCAAGACCCACGCAGCTGATTCAGGAGCAGAACATCTTGCCAGGGTGACACAAAGGGTTCACCTGCAAGGCTGCAGCAGGAAGAAGTGGAGCACAGCAGCCAGACCCAAGCCACACCCACCTGGAGGAGTCTGAACTTTGTAGATCTGGACCTGGTGCTAAGGTAATAACTCTATCTAAGCTCTACACCAAAGGTCAAAAGTCAGTGGGATACAAAATGACAAAGAGAAGGAACAAAAAGCAGTCTCAGACCGAGTCCATCCAGTACAAATGCAGATGACACTAGCATGGAGGAAATTGGACATCACACACCTGAAATCTTTGAAATAATAGTGTTGGAAGTAAAGAAACAACTGCAGAAAG
>PVKA01014978.1:0-51143 GCA_004027165.1 Ctenomys sociabilis
TAGTATTATTCCTTCTTTTCCTTTCCTTCCCTTCCCATCCTTCCTTCCTACCTTCCTTCCTTTCTTCTTTCTTCCTTCCTTTCTTTCTTTCTTTCTTTCTTTCTTTCTTTCTTTCTTTCTTTCTTTCTTTCTTTCTTTCTTTCTTTCTTTTTTTTTCCTTCCTTCCTTCCTTCCTTCCTTCCTTCCTTCCTTCCTTCCTTCCTTCCTTCCTTCCTTCCTTCCTTTCTTTCTTTCTTTCTTTCTTTCTTTCTTTCTTTCTTTCTTTCTTTCTTTCTTTCTTTCTTTCTTTCTTTCTTTCTTTCTTTCTTCTTTTAGCAGTAGCTGGGATGTAACCAGAGCTTAGACATACAGGCAAGCAGTCTACCACTGAGGCGATTCATCCTCATCCCTCCTTCATAATTTCTTCTTTGATTTAGTGTGTAGCCCACTGGATGTTATTTAATTTCCATGTTAATGTGGTTTATTTTGTCAACAATTTCCAGTTTCATTGCACTATGGACAGATAGTGTTCACGGGATAATTGTAATTACTTTCCACTTGCATATATATATATATATATATATATATATATATATATATATATATATATATCTTCCTCTTGAAGTTTTCCCTTAACAAGTATGTAATAACCTTCTTTATCTTTATCTCCTTGGATGATTTTTGGTTTGAAGTTGATATTGCCAGCAACCAGGATAGCTATCCTTGCTATTTCCGAGTTCCTGTTGCATGCAGAATTGTTTTCCATCCTTTGACTTTCAGTCTGTGAATTTCTTTTGCAGTAAATGTGTTTCTTGTATACAACACATTTTGGGATTTTTTTTTTGATTGGTGAATTGGTTTACATTGATGGCTATAACTATTTTGTTGGCTTATATTTACCATGTTATTTTCCTTTTATGAATTCTGTACTTTTTTTCCTCTTTTTTTTACTTACTGCATTTGGTGGTTCATTTCTGTTCTTCTTGAAGCTGTGGTGTCTCTGTCTCTTTCTAGAATACCTTTTAGTACTCTTTGTAGGGTTGGTTTGGTAGTCATGAATTTCTTTAGTTGTTCTTTGTCATGGAAGGATCTTATCTTGACATTGAATTTGATAGATGGTTTTGCAGGGTACACCAATCTGGACTGAAAATTATTTTCTTTCAGGACCTGAAATGCTTCACTCTAATCTCTTCTTAATTTGGTGGTTTATGCTGAGAAATCTACCATAATTCTGGTGGGTTTTCCAATGTAAGTGATCTGTTTCTTCTCTTTAACAGCTTTAATATTCTATTCTTTTGTTGAATTTCTGGGATTTCAATTATTATGTGTCTAAAGGATCTACAAACTACAGTATAGGTTTCCAGGGTAAATCCTGAGGGGATTGGACTGACCTTGTCAGATACAAAAGTTACATTTCTTGTAATATAGGTCTTGCTTCATCTTGGTCTCAACCATCCAGCAGAAAAGTACAAAAATGAGGTATAGAAAGTAAAACCGTATTAATATGCTGAGCTGTAAAGGGCTCAAGTCAACAACTTCTGACATTGCCAGTCCTATGGATAACTAACTACTATTATCAACTAATCTAACTAATATTAGATTACTTTGCTGAATTTACACACCTGTAGTATAAATGGCAATGGAAAACTCATCTCTGACAAAACTAAACAAAAAAGAGAATACAAATGAAGAACCATTTTGTACCTGTATATACAAAATAGTTAGGACAGATATACAACTACGTTCTCGTAATTAAATGAGAAGAAAGATTTGCACTAATAGTGTTCTGACAGGCTGTCATGTCTGCCTCTTGCACTATAAATAACCACTAGGAAGACAACAGTATGCAATGTATTAATTATTGAACCTGTCCTACTGATCGGTTTTGAAACTATCTCATTGCTATTTATTTCTCAGTAAAATTAATATTAGGATAGAAAAAATTATTATGTGTCTAGGTTTAAATTTATTTTTATTATGCCTATTTGGAGTTTTATGTTCCTCAGTTACTCTAAGTCCGATTCTTTGCTCACGTTTGCCAAATTTTTCCTAGTACTGAAAATAGCCTTTACACCATTTGTAGTGTCTCTTGATGTTTCATTGACAACTATTATTCTTATATTACTTTTTGTATCACTTTGTAGCTGCTGAATTATTATTTCCTGGTATCTTGTTAGTGTTAAAAGATCTTTCCTTTCACATTCATTAGCTGCATTGCTGTCTTTAAAGTCTGAAAGTCTGTTTTCAGTTTCATTCATGTGGTTTTGCCAGCTTTCAATGGAATTCTTCATTTCCTGAATCCGTTTAAATATATTCCCATTCTTTTTTGTATTGTTCACTTAGTACTTCCTTCATTTTTCTGTCTTCCTCTATTTTAATCTAGGTGTTCTTTAGCTATATGGATCAATTCTTGCATGATTATTGTCATTTCTTTTTTGACCTGAGAGATTTTTTCTGATGTTATTTCTTCTACAGCCTGATGAACTTGTTTCTTTTCTTCAGTTACTGTCATTTCAGAAATTTCAGATGTGTGGCTGCCAAGTTCTAGGACATTGTCTCCTGGACTTGTTCTGGGTAGGCTAGAGGATTGAGATTGACTTTTGCTCCAGCATTTTGTCATTTTTGAAGCTCCCAATAATGATCTAGACTTAGCCATGGCGGGACAGTGGTGGGGTGTGGCTACAGTGGTGTGTAGCATAGGACTCACCAGGGCTCTCACCAGTGGGGGGAGACTGGTGATACTCAGCAAGCTTCAGTGCAGGTATAGATGTAGACTGGGTTCATCAGGATTTCCATATGCTGCCCACAGTCCTCCTAAGTTCCTATATGGTTTGACCAGGCACAAGGTAATCTCCGTGCCTGTGCAGAAAGGGACCATGGCTGGCAGCTCACCAGAGTCCTGTGGGCCACTCAGAGTCCTCCTAAATTCTTGAAAGTTTAGACCAGTGCCAGCACAAGTTCCATACTTACTTATTGCACCCACCCCTTCTTCATAAAAAATTCTCTGAATTTCTATAAGAACACTCACATGAAACCTTTCTTCTTCCCTCAGCTCTCTCTCTCTCACTCTCATTTATTCACACACACACACACACACACACACACACACACACAGACACACACACACGCACCTTTTGAACTGCATCCCTGTCTTGGACACCTCTTGGACCTCTCTGTGTTTCACTGCCTCTTGCTCACACACCCAGCTGGCTTCCCAGCCCAGACCCAGCCCAGCCTCTTTTCCCTCCACATCACATGCAGCATCCCAGGGTAGCCTATGGGCCTCAAAGAACCTCTTTTTCCAAGAGGATGCAAGGCTGGGAGGCCCCCAGGTGGATTGAGTACCAGACAGCGTGGCCTTGAAGGGTGTCAGGCCTGTGAGGGGCACCAAGTTCTGTGTTGCTGCAGGTCACTCTCCATCTCTCCATTTGTCTGTGAGTCTGTGAGAGTCAAGGCAGAATACCTCTGATCTTGTGTGGTCAGAGGCCTCACTCTGAGGGGACAGGGCACTGACCATTGTAGAAGGAGATTTCAGATGGCCCAACACTTTCTATTTCTCAAGTGACTGAAAGTTGAAGGCCCCGGGTTGTACCTTGCTTCTGGCTGGCTTGGGGCCTAACAGGGGTTCTCTTGTTGAAGGTCAGGGTAGGGACTGCTCTGTCTAGAAATGAGCAAGTTAGCCAGGCTTACTTCTGTAGTTGGGGGTGGAAACACTACCTCTATGTCCCGTTTGTACACCCTCAATAGTGCATGCATGCACTCAAAAAATACAACAAAATGTCTGCTTGCATTTACTAATTTTATTTTCCATGGTGCTCACAGAAGTACACATATATTTTCACAAAAATATTGGCCTTTTGGGGAAGCAGGTTCGAGCTACAAATTGTGCTTGGGAAAGAGAACACACATTTCTCTAAATAATGCTCAAGTAAAAATACTGTTCAGATTACCAGACATAAATGGGTAAGATCAGTTTAAAGAAAAAACAAAACGCACAATAACAAAAACATTGTAAGAAATTAAAAAAAGAAAAATATTTTAAGTTTTAACTGCTCCCTTCCAAAGACCAGCAGAAATTGGTAGTGCAATTATCCAAAACATTCAGCATATATACATAAATATATCTTTTCCCCTTCTTTCATCTGTCCTTTTCCCCACCCCAGATTTTTCATTTCCACTGAAGAAATTCTTTCCCTTTCACAATACCTATTGTACCTTTCAGGCTTTAATTACTCTTTCAGGTTCTCACACTAGTGAGATAATACGATGTTTGCATATGCAAATCTGATTTATTTCACTTACAAACATAAGTCTCTAGCTGCATCCATTTATCTACAAAAGCCTCGAGTTTATCTTTCTTATTTTTGTAGCTGCCTAATACTTTATTGTGTAAAAATATCGTATCATTTTTATGCTTTCCTTTATATCTGGTAATCTGAACAACTAATTGGAAAATAACATCATGCAATACAACAACCATTGTTAAATTTCTATTACTTTGTTTAGTGAAATTTTGTGTTATTTCTAATGGTTTTTTCTCTATCACTATTTTGTATTCTTTAAAAAATAAAAACCTTATTCTTAATGTAGATAAATTATTTTAAAGTGCTGCCTAAAGTATGTAAAATATTTTAGTCTCATCTCTCATGAATGTTCCTGCAGAGAAAACATTATGTTTGACAGAGAAGGAAATGAAATTCAATTCATAAGATCTTTGAAACTCTGTCCTCTAGAAGTTCTAACTCTAAACACATGGGACAATAAATCTCTGTACCTCGGGTAGTGCTGTTGGCATTATGACTCTGCACAGGGAGCCTCAGAAATTAGGTTCTAGAGTGTGATTCTCTTTAGAGTCTTGCTTTTTCTTCAAGGATGTATCTTTTTTGGCTTATATGATTTGTTGGAAGTGAAGTTGACTCAAAAGAAAGAAAGCAGCACCTACACTGCTCTCTCAGAAACATCACTGAACTCTAATGAGTAAATCGCCCATGAGCTTATGACGGTTATGCACTATACAACAATATTTCAGTCAATAATGCTGCCTAGCTTGTGGTGCTTCCCGTAAGAGCATAATGGAGCTGGAAAATTCCTGTCACTGAGTGACACTGTAGTTGTCATAATGTCACAGCACAAGCATTGCCGGCTGAGTAGAAGGATACAGCACAATAAAGTATAATATATGCTGCTTGATAATGATAAATGACTGTGCCATTGTTTTACATATTTACTTGTCTATGGCTATCATTATTTTATGGAATCACGTTATTTCTACTCACAAAATTTGTTTGCTGTAATCTAATATATCACAGTACTCCATTGGCAGGTGCATCCATCTCCTTTTACTATGTGTTCTAAGTGCACAAGGAGGCCATGTTGAGTGACGGACTGTGTCATCTTGCCTTATGTGAGTGCATTCTTTAATGTTTACACAATGACAAAATTGGCTCGTGGCGCATTTCTTGCAATGTAGCCTTGTGGTTAAGTGATGTACAACTGTACATCGTCTCTCTGGACTTTGTCTCAGGAACCTATAAATTCGAAAGTATCTCCTAAGTTCCATTCTAGCTTTGTGATTAAAAGTTTATGCTTACATAGACCCTTTTGTTCAAAATGTCCAGAACTCAAAGATAAATTCCTAGAAAGGATTTCAGAAATCCACAGAATTAAGTGTCTTCCTCAGGAACCTGAACAATTTGGATAGGATTCTCCCTGTATAAAATACTAGCTTCCTTTTAGGGAATCTCACAGAAAAAAAATACAGGTCTTTCTCTTATGCTCTGTATTTTCCTATGCTGCATTCCTGTAGGTTAAAGATACACAAATTATCAAATGGGCCCTAAACTTGGGTTTTTAAAATCAGGGAACGGAGAGAGGCATAGGGTACCTCAGTTCATGAATTTAATTCTCTCCACAGCTCTGGTTGCAAGCCAGAACTGGACAAAATACAAATCAAATTTTCCCAGAAGGCCAACATTGGTCTTAATCATTGAATTGGATGTAGTTCTTCTGACTTGGTTTGCAACCAGAATCATGGAAAGAATCAAGGTGCCACTTATACAGCCCATTAGGCTATAGAAGAGGTAAAGGTTAGAGGACTGAGAGAACAGAAACACAGGGGACAGGAAGAATTTCAAGTGCGTTAGTCCTCCTGAATACCTACCAGGTTTTTGGGCTGGGTTGGTGTGGGCTCAGGGGTAGAGTGCTTTCCTAGCATGCCTGAGGCCCTGAGCATGATCAATTGCTACAGAAAGTGAACAGATAAACAGATGAATAAAAGTAATTTTAATAGAAGAAAGAAAGAAGAAAATAAGAAAGATAGGAAGAGGGGAAAAAAGGAAGGAAGGAAAGAAGGAAGGAAGGAAAGAAGGAAAGAAGGAAGGAAGGAAGGAAAGAAAGAAGGAAAGAAGGAAGGAAGGAAGGAAGGAAGGAAGGAAGGAAGGAAGGAAGGAAGGAAGGAAGGAAGGAAGGAAAAAAATAAGGAAATTCTGGAGTACAGCTCAGACCTATTGAAGCAAAGTTGAGAGTAACAACCAGAGCCATTAACTTTTTTTAAACAAATTTCCCATATGTATCTTATGTACATTGAACTTTCCTATTTATCAGTAAGAATTCAGAGATCATACATGTGGAAGGAGGATAAAAGTACCTCTGAGGATAAATAAGCACAATATTACAAATACAGCAAACAAAACTTGTAAGCTTCCCAACTCTGCTTCTCTGGGGAGATGTATTCTGCTCCAAAGTCCTGAATTAACTTGGGCTGGCCCCCTCTTCCTGGTAAATCCTCTTGCGTGGCTTGGAAAGCACTAGTGAGCAGAATTGCATTGGTGGCTGTGCTTCCCTACATACTTTTTGCTCATATTTATTTCCACTTTCCTCTTCCCTGTGAGTTTGACAAATTTCTGGCAAGGGAATAAAATCAGCACAGCTGCCTGTTAACTTCAGTAGGACAAGAATAGTTGCTAATTAAACTCTTATGTCTTTGATTTAAAACTCCATTTAATCAAATTAGTCACCAACTTAAGGCAGTTGTTGATTACAGGGAAAGCATACCTTGAATCCTGGTAGGTTACACCCCCACTTTAGGGACTCATCAACCTCCTGGAAGGAATACTGCACGTGCCTTCTTAAGAGAAGCTGGAAATCTTTCATCATTTGGCTCCTTCTTCCTTTTGGCTCTTCTTTAAATCATGGGGAGGCTGGCTGATGTCCAGGAGAAGATTATCATCATCACTTCCATGATTTCCAACCTGTCTTCAGAGAGAGCACCGGCCTCCAAGTGATACGAAGGTGGGTGTTATGGTCACAGTGCCTCAGGTGCTTGAGGACGTGATTTGCTTTGAACCAGCAAAATGAGACAGAGCAATAGGTAGGGCTTCTATGAATCTGGTTGGCTGGGATTGCTTGGCATCATTTGTTTTGGGGGATTTTCCTGCTTTGTGTTTTTCTTGCAATGACTCTATGCTTAGACACAGTAAGACCAGTAATGAACCTTTGCTCATCTCTTCCCTTTCTTGGGGACTCCATTTTGTAGGGTTTCCTTCCCATGGTTACCTCACAGAAGTCAGGAAAAGAGGTGCTGGTGACTGTTCAGAGCAAGGGGTTTATGAATATGTTGGTGAACATGGTGAATATGTTCAACACAGATCCATTGGTCTCAATGTGATCCATTGTACCAGTTTCAGGAATGAGGAAAAGATAGACAAGTGCTGAGGTAGGTAGTGACTCATATGCCAGCTTGGTGAGGTGCTGCCCTGAGCAACAATATGGACATTTACTTATACCTCTGCAAAGTTAGCAACACATGATGCAAGGTTGCCTAGTGACTAATAGTTGCCGTTAAGCAGTCAGGGTACTGAGGTACCTTGTCTGCTTTACGCACCGAGGCCTACTCACACTTTCTCAGATTTGATCAATTTTCCAGTTCTCATGGCTCCCAGCGTTGTTCCATTTGAATCTCAGCCAAACTGACTACAATTATAATGAGTCAGTAAACAATACATGTTTTCTTTAAAGTTAAGCTTCCTGAAGGTACCAGCATGAGTTGGTGGGACTTCACAGATGGTGTTTATCAGGAGGGCATAGTTAAACCAGGAGCCCAACAGGAGTGTGCATGAGAGTGATAGGAAGCAGGGTTTCTCTTTCATTGTTTTGAAGGATCTGGGTTTGAGTAATCACTTCTATATTAGCTACTTTCTTATCACTGGAACAAAAATGGCCGATACCCACTACATAGAAGAGGGAAGGCATATTTTAGTTAATAGTTTTGTTGGATGTAGTCCACAGCTGATTGCCTCTGAGACAAAAAAAATAGCATCGTAGAAGGGCCTGGTAAAGGAAATTTGCTCACTCTTGGCAGATAGTGAAGGAGAAGAGAGGAAACAAGGACAAAAACATTCCCTTCCCAGTCATACCTTTTGGTAATAGATCTCCTTTGGACTGATTTTGCCTTCAAAACATGAGACATTGGTGGGAGATTTTAGATCTAAATAATAATAGCCTCCAAACCCCATTTTGAGAATCTGGTCAAACTACCTAATCATAAGTTGATCATCACCTATCAAATCAATTTCTCTCGGGGTCATTGTGTGAAGGATGACATAAAATTTGTGGCAGGCAATTATGAATATACCTTCTTGATATGTTTAGAGGTTAGAGAGCTCATGCTTTGGAAACGAGTAACACTGTCACTCATTTGGCTTGGGTTCTTTTTCTGCAGAGGAAGTATAAAGTCTTTGCTTAAGAAATCAGATTATGTTTGCCAAGCCTACTAAGCTATATTTGTGTAAAAACATGCTTTTGCATTCATGAGCTGTGATAATGATATTATTACTGAAGCAAAAAAACAGAATTATCAATCCCTCCCCAGCATCACTTCAGGTAACCAGAGTAACATGCAGCTTTTGTGCATATATTTCTTTAAATGATGAAAGATATAGGTAACACTCAAGTTGTTTAATTGTTTTGTTTTTTGTCTTTAAACATGTTAATTGTTATATGATGCTAAATCAAGCTCTGTGAATCAGCAATTCCTTTGGATTTAATCTAATTTAATTTTGAGCATAAATTGCTTATGGGAATGGGAGATGAAATGTGCCAATAGTTACTTTCCTTCAGCCTTTTAAGGTAAATCCTAGCATTCACTATGTTCTTGTCCATAAATAAGTTAAGGTTTAAATTTTATGTTACACATGGAAGCTAATCACCAGCATTCTAAGAGTAAAAAGTAAATTTGTCTTGATTCACGCCATCTACCTTTGTCGTGTGTCACAGTTCTCTTCCATGTGCCTTTGGAGTAAACTGTCTGAAATGTTAGTTTCACATGACATTGATGTATTGACAACAATGGCTGCATGTAAGGCATTTGAAGTCCCAAGAGATGGTGGGTGATGCCACCGAAGTATTGCTACAATGTGCTGACTCTTTTTCCTAGAAGCCATTCTACAAAAGTGACACATATTTGAATGATTGCTTCTACATGATTCCTGACACATTTATGTATATTATAATTCTGTACTACCATCCCTTGCCTGACAACTGTAGCATTCTAAAGCAAATCCGATTATCATTCTATGAAATTCCTATATCCCAGGTAAGTTGTGTTGCAACTGGCCCTCTTGGCCAGGCCTTCCTCTTTGCCTCTTTTGGCTGCTTCAATATTAACACCTGCTTCAAGAGGATAGATATGAGTAGATTTACAACCTGTTTGGATTCCATTGAGTTCTACTTTGTCCTTTCAGCAGAGACTACAGCTCCCTTTGAAACAGATGGCTGGCAATTAGAAGCACACTGAAATTTCAGGATACTCTTTAACCACAGTGGTCATAGAGTGATTTCTCCATATGAATTCCCAGGATTCTGAGGACAATTCTTCTAGCATCCAAGTTAGTGATGCTATTTCCAAGTAAGTGACTGTTCTTGGTTGCAGTCACATTGCTGTGAGATGTTCACTTGTGTTTTCACAACATCTGAAAAGGCTTCTTGGCCTGTCATTACTGGCTTCATGCCAATTCTGAACCAGGCAGCAATTCTGCAATCAGGGCTATTTAAACACCCAGCTGCCTGGTGGATGACCACCTAGATGATACTGCTTTGAGTTCCAAATTATCAAGGGTCAACCAGATATTCTTAAGAGTTGATGATTTTAGATATTCAGGTTGAAGATCTAATCTAAGGATAAATATCTAATCTAAATTTCAGCTACAAATCTTCTCTAGGTCAATGTTAGGTGCTATTTGAAGACTGCTGATCCAAAACAGATTCTTCAAGCCATGTTGGCTCTTTCAATGGATCAAACAATTTATGAATAATAAATTGCATTCCAGCTGTTGAAGGGTCTGTACATTTTGACCTGAGTTCTAATTCTGATGGACAATTTTGGGTTGAAGCTACTGTAGCTAGGAGATAAATTCACTAAAATATATTAATTGTTAGGTCATGTGAAGTACATTTTAGGAGATGTAGAGAAGGTATTAGGTTACTATTTAATATCAAAGTAGGGAGGGAAATAATACATTCATAAATTGTGACTATAGAGCAATTGAACTTAAGTCTGTGCCAAGGAGCTAGGCATTTCACATTAAAAATAAATACATATAAGGACTGGGTTTTGATGCCCAGCACCACATACTATAGTGATCCAGTCCCCAGGCTTGTTGAGTTGGTCACTAAGACTGTGCGTGGTGGCGTATGCCTATAATCTCAGCCCTGGGGAAGGAGGCTGAAAACAGGAGGATCATTATGAATCTGAGCTGTGTAGTAAGACCCTGTACCAACTACATTATATATAGTATATAAAATTATGTCAATATAAAAAGTAGGTGTTTTAATCAGAGGTCTTTAATGATGACAAAGATAGCAAGCAGACATTTGTATTTTAACCAGGCTCCATGTCTCCTAAATCATATTGTTTCCTCTTTAAATAATTCAAGAGAGACATCAGCCTCAGCTATATCACATGGATTGATTTTAAAAAGTCTAACACACAGCACCTAGATGTTCAAATGTGTGCCTCTGATCCCAGTGGTCTAGGAAGCTAAAGAATGAAGACTGAAAGTTTAAGTACAGCCTGGTCATCTTAGGAAATTAAGAGGCAACTTCCTCCAAATAACAGTAATAATAATAATAATAAGGAGCTAAACAATAATAATGATAATATGTGGTCAGAGCAAAGACTTCTTGAATTCAATTCTGAATATTCAATTCTGAATAATGCTACTCAGACATTAACTTTAGGCAATTAAATAATAAACTATGGGATGCAGAACTTATGGGTTCCAGTGTATGTATAAAGTTGAAAAACTCTGGAATAAATATTATCAACAGTTTGTTTAAGGGAAGAAAAAAGTAATATCCATCATTTAATCTACTCAATAACACACTGTTTAGTTTATTCACTTCTGCTGAGCTTTGTCATCGTCACTGAAATTAGCAGTACAATTTTGTAAGTCTGTCAGAGGATAACTGTAGCTTCAGTACTTGGACAGCTCCAGTTGACTACTCTGGGTCAACCATTAGGAGCAGAGTTGTTTCTTTGGTACTCTGAACTATGTGTCAGAAACCTTCACCAAGAAGTTGCTATTAAAGTGCTAGAAAGAATAAAAGCTCAAGAGGCTGATTTAAAGTATGTCTACCAAAAAAGTTAGCTGACTTGTATTACTAAATTCATGTAGCTTTCTTTCTTTTTTGCTTTTCCCCTTCCCACCTTCCTGGGCCCTAAAGGCAGTGGCGGAAAAACCCTCACAGGCAGGGCATGATTGGCACATTCATAGGAGCAAGAGGCTGAAAGGCCATGAGCAGTACCAAGGACCTCTTCACACAGCTCATGTAGCTTTCTTAGAGGAATGAAAGTGGTTTTTCTAGTTCCACCCATCTCTTTATCAGTGATACAATTCTTCACATTAAAAAATGATGTTGGACAAATGGAATTAGCTTCTTCCTAAGGTAAGACTGGATATCGGGCTGGCTGATATTAAATAGCTCAGTAGATTAAAGTGCCTGCAAGCAGGCTCAGAGGCCAAGGGTTCGATCCTTGGGCCTGTTGTCCTGGTCTTGCCCCTGGGGCACACTGAGACAGCAATTGAGACTTGGTGTGATGGTGAGCACCTATAATCCCAGCACATGGGATACTGTAAACAGGAGAATCACTGAGAGTCTGATCTACTAGTGAGACCTTGAACACCTGTAGACCCTTCGCTAAAATACAGAAAAAATAAAAACTAAGGTAAGATTGAATATAGAGTATAACTAACAGGTTATAAGCATTCTAATATTAATATTCTTTTTATTATTCTAGGTGAGATAAAAAAATAAAATCCATATTACCATTTTTTTTTAGTGGGGGGAACCAGCATTTGAACTCAGGACCTTGAGCTGCCAGGCAGGCACTTAAGCCATTGAGCTATCTCTCAGGTCCTGCCATTGTTCTTTGTATTTGAAATTAGAATTCTACTGTTCTCTATATATTACAATACAAAAAGAAATGTATTGAAGACTAAGAAGCCTGAAATGATCAGTGGCAGCTTAAGTTTTATCATTCAAATACTTCTTAAAATGAGAAGAAAAGCAAAATCCACAAATTACAAATCCAAAGCAGAGAGTAAATCATTGCAGAACTCTAGCCAGGAAGTAGAGAAGAATGAAGACACCAGAAAGGAAAAGAGCAGGGACACAGTTCCCCATCCACGTCATGCCTCCATGATTACATATAGTGACCTGTATATCAAAATCTCTGTGTACTCCTGCTCCAAATCTGTTCCAAAAACAATGCAGGTCCACCTGGAAAAGAAAGCATTTACTAAAATCTTGCAGGTGAGCTTAACCTCACTATCTGTCTGAATATCAGACATCATAAACATGACATGGAACAGGTATTTTCCATCAAGTATTGATGTGTTAAACTTTAAATATTTAAATGACAATGGAATACCCTTCTCTGAGAAAACTAAACCAAAAAGGGCATACAAATAACTGACCATTTTGTATTTATATATTCAAAATTAGATAGATATGCAGCTACTTTTTCTTAATTCAAAGAATAGAAAGATTTGAACTAATAGTGTTTGGTCAGGCTATCATGTCTGCATCTTGTACTATGAATAACCACTAAGAAGACAACAATATGCAATGTATTAATTATTGAAACTGTCCTACTAATCAGTTTTGAAGCTGTCTCATTGCTATTTGTTTCTCAATAAAATTATAAAAAAAATAAATAAATAAAGGAGTTCAATTAAAAGAAAACCCTGCCATTATTTCTGGGTAAGAATCGCTGCAACAGCATGTATCTGCCTATTTATCTTTAAATAAGAAACTCTACTCTTTTACTTATTTATCTAGTCACTGATATGGTGGTAGGATGTTGGGTATGGAAGTAACTTCCCATCTTTAGTTCTTATTTTTATGCAGAATTACAGACTCGACTTTTTTTTTTTTTTTTTGGCAGGCTAGGGATGCCTTAAGGGCAGGTCTGGTAAGGCATGGAGAGTTGGGGATCAAATTGCTGCCCCCTGCGCCTGACTGGGTTTACCCCAGGAGGACCTCAAAGAACTGAGCTAACCTGCAAGCCCGCAGAAGGATTTTTGTTGTTGTTTTTGATTCTTCTTCTATCATCTTTCTGTCCCCTGGATTTAGTACTGGTTATCCCCAATGCTTTTGCTGTTGAAGTAAGCTGGTGGGCCCTAGGATCTTGCTGCTTGGGAATGGTTTCTGTAAAGTAACTTTTCATCTCCTTGAAAGTCTGATACTGTATTTCTTTAGTTGTGTTTCCTGTGAGTATCATTAGAAGATGTTTTATTAGAGATAGGAGAATGCAATGTTTTTCATCTTACAGTGTCCATTCCTAACATTGTAGCACCTAAAAATGTTTAGCAGCAATTCATCTCAAAATCCCAGGGTTGTATCACCTATTTACATATCACAATATCTAACACTGTTGATGGCAACACAAATGTATACTTAGCATCCTCTTTTCCTGTTCACATAGGATGAGGGACAGTCTTTTATAATTACATAGTCATTATTTAACCATTACCTAATGAGTATTTGTTCTGCCAATAAGATAGCCAGCACTAGGGGATAGGATGCAATTTATTTAACTTAAGTCGTAAGACTCAGATTCTTTTTTGTTAGTGATTTGTCTAGAGAGCAACCCTTGACTAATTCTTACTGGAGGTAAAAATATGCAATGTATTTATTATTGAAACTGTCCTATTAATCAGTTTTGAAACTGTCTTATTACTATTTGCTTCTCAACAAAATTATTAAGAAAAAAAATTGGGGCTTCCGAGATTATATTCCATCCTTAGAAACAATCTCTCTCTACTTTTTCTTTTGGGATCCAGCTGTATGACTATTTGATGCTTAAATACTCTTGCAACCCTGAGAGGAGGGGATCGGATTTCAGGGATGATTATTCAGAGCCTTAATATCCCTGAACCACTGAATACTCTCTGGAATGACCTCACTTTGTAGTTCATTCTGTCTGAGAAAACGTTATTTACCGAAGTCTCTGTGAGGATTATTTTCTGTTTGTTTTGATTTTAGTTTGTAGATAATAGAATTTGAGTGAATTTTAACTGGTCACTAATGCAAGTGTGTTAGATTTTTGTCAAACAGCAAAAGCCCTGGGTATTTATTTTCTGGGTGCATTTTAGAATGTAGACTCTGCTTCCCAAAGGAAGTCAACCTTGGCCTTGTATTTTGATAGGGAAGCAGATGAAGGGCTGCAGGGCCCCAGCTCACCAAGGATGGTGAGAACTGTCTGGCTTCCTTAAGCACTAATTAGTCTCACCTGGTTCACAGCCTCCAGCAAAATTGCCTAATTGATTTTTTTAAGTCACCAAGTGCTATGGCAATTACCATAATATTATGACAGTTCTAATACAATGCTTCCCAGCTGAAATGCAGAGCGCTCTCTGGAGAGGAAAGGAGAGAGGCTTTCAGTTAAGCATGTTCTGAACCTTCTGTGCTGCTTGACTCCACGCACTCAGCACACTTTTGCTCTTTACTAAATTCTCCATCTGTGGTGACAGTGTGAGCACACTTTCAGGCTCTGGAGATGTAGTTCCCCTGACAGCACTGTTCAAACAGCCTGAGACTGTCCTGGTGGAGTGCACTTGATGAAAAGTGACCACTCCAGCCAAGGACCACTTCCCCAGCTGTTGGATTGCTGGTTTATTGGACATTTTAATCTCTTTCCCTTTCTGCTTTGCCATACATCTTGAAATTCTTTGTGCTGGTCTCTGTTTTAGGTTTGCAAGGGATGTGCAAAAGGCACGCATTGGGAGTGGAATGACCTGGGGGATGGCTACATTTTTCACCCTAGAAAGGGGAATAGGACTAGTAATTTAGTCAGATTAGTGCTTTGTGGATGTGCTAATGGGATAAATTCCTTGAGACTAGGTGATTGTACCTTGCACAGTGAAGAACAAGTGATCTCTTTTAAGAAGGACCAGAACATTAAGCAAATCAAGGTGCTGTGTGCTTTTGTGGTAATGTGGTATTGGTTCTTGGGAAATAGAGCATAATTTTGTGCATGTTATAGCAATAAGTTGGGATTTATTGCTTTGTTATACTGGGGTCTCCAGTCACCAACTCTTAGGCCAAGTTTCCATAGCTTTTATCAATGGAATAAATTAGTAATCTCCTTCAACTACAGACATATAAGTTCTAGCTTGGAGCTGTCAACTCAGATTCACAATATGCTTGGAAACAACCTGATGAATTGGCTTTAGAATTTTGCTTCTGTTTTGTCTGTGATTCTAATGTTTGAATATGTCCTTGGGAGTCCTTCATGTGACATGACCAGTTTGATGGAAATCCCAGTCTACATGATGATTAGGGTAAGTCTGGAACATTGTCTGTCTGTTTCAGTACTGGGTTTCCTTCCCAAAAGAACTTTCAGTGACACAGTGAGAGGCAGAGGGAGATAAAATTGGAAACTAAGATGTGGGAAAGAAAGGTATGTCTTGTAAAAGTAAGGCAGATTTCCACACACTAGTGACAGTTGACTAGGTAGAAAATATGCCTGTTGACTGGGTATGGAGAACTTTCACTTTGAGGCTGAGATTTAGTGCAGAAGAAGATTTGAATAGTACTTAGTAACTGGGGGTAGCAAAGTACAATATCTCTTCCACGTACGGTGGTGATTCCATGGTTAACATGTGATTCACAGCAGTCGTGCATGCTCCTGGAATGAGTGTTAGCAAGCTTGCCACACTATAAGTAACACCTGTTATAAATAACTGTATGAAGAGAAAAAGGCTTATTGTAACTTATAGTTTCAGAGGTATAAATCCCTACTGTGACCAATATGTACAACATGTCAGGGAACATGTGTTAAAATAAATCTGTTCAGTTTATGCCTGGAAATCAAAAGCAGGTGGCAGAAAGGAGCCAGATACCTCTGATCTCCTTCAAGGAAGTTCAGCTCTCCCATTAGGCTGCACTTCTGAAGGGTGCTTCCTTCTCCTGACAGTGTTGAACTGCAGATCAGGCACTTAAGCTGTGGGGCTTTGGAAATACTTCAGATCAATCTATGGCAACCATGGTGATGAGCGGGAGAGGACAAGCATGGAGTAAAGAAAGAAGGTAAATTAGGAGATCACGACTGGCTCTGGGGAGAGTGAGAGAGATATGAAAGACTCAGAATTTCCAAACTGTGTGCTTTATAAGATGTGGATAAAATTAATGCAAAAAGTCACATGACAATTTTAATAGATGCGGAAAAAGCCTTTGACAAAATACAACATCCCCTCTTGATAAAAAAAAAAAAAACTTGATGGAAATAGTTATAGAACTGATAAAAGGCATGCATGATAAACCCACAGTCACAAGCATACTCCATAGAAACAATCTGAAAGCATTTCCTCTAGAATCAGAAACAAGGCAAAGCATCCATTACTGCTATTCCTGTTCAATATAGTACTCAGAACATCAACCCAAGAAACCAGGAAAGAGAAATTAAAAAGGATATAAATAGATGAGAGAGAAATTGAATTATCTCTATTCACAGATGATATAATCCTCTGTACAAAGAACCCCGACACTCCACCAGTGCTCTCTTAAAAACCTCCAGCAAATCAGCAGACTACAGACACAGCACACAGCAGACTACAGACACAGCACACGGGAACAGCAGCATTCCTGCACGCCAAGAACAAACCCACTGGGAAGGATATTAGGAAAACCACACCTTGCACAGCTGCTTAAAATATATTAAATACCTCGGAGTAAATCTAGCCAAGGTGATGAACGATCACTAAGCAAAAACTATAGAACTTTATCAAGTAAACTGGGCAGACTCTATTTGGTTGGGAGGAAGGTTTGATTTTGTACATTATTAAAGACTGGAATGATACTCAGGGGAACAAGCCATATCCTTGGCTGAGGTTATGTGGAAGTTGATTTGCATGGAAAACAAATTTTATTTTCTATTCTGTTTCATTGTGCATTGTGTTGCTAGCATGTGACAAATATTTTATTTTTGGTTGATTGATAAGACTGGGAAAGAAAAAGTCAGGGCTTTTGATGAGATTATATAATTGGTTGAGTGATGATAAAAAGTAAGATCATCTCACTTTAGTGCCATATTTAGAAGTTTTCTGGATCTCATTCTGTTGTCCTTGATGCCATCATTCTATAGATTCTGTAGATCCCTACTCATTTTGGTTAGCACAACCATTTTGATTTGGTAAATGAAACACTTTGAGGTGCTAAAACATAATCCTAAAAAGTTGAGTCATGTTCTCATATCACACTACCACCTTTAGCGCCTTCACACCCTTCAGGATGAATAGGGTCTGGGTCCAATCTACGTTCCTCCATGTTCTGCTCTTTCTGCCCTCCTCTTGCTACTGGGTCCCATATCTAGGAGGTGATCCAGCAGGAGAGGAGAGCTTAGGGATAACAGAGCACGAAGCTGAGGCTTATGTAACCCATGTGTCATGAATTTGTCCAGCACCCAAATGCTGCGTCCATTTTGGGGAGCTTGTGTGACCAGCCCTCTTCAAATACATCACCCTGAACAGTTTTACAACATAGAGAATTCTGGACAGAATGTCTGTCCAAAACAGGAGCAGCAAACTTGTCTAGCTTTTATCCCTTTGCTATTCATCATTGGAACCCACAGCTTTCCAAGGTGTGTGCCACAGTTTTCATGTGCCACCCCGTTTGTGTCTCAGAGACTTTATTCCTAATATAGACGTATTGGAGATGGATCCTAAGAAGATATTATTGGATCCTGAGGTCTCTGCTGTTTTGAATTGATTAATGTCACTATCATGGGAATTAGTGGGTGGACACTTGTCATAAAAATGACTTTGGCCCCTTTTGTGCTCCTCCTCTTCTGTCTTTCATGCAATAATGCAGCATGAGTACATTTGCCAGATGCATAGCCCTCAGTCTTATACTACCTCTTTGCCAGAATCATGAGATAAATAAAACTTCTGTTGTTATAAGTTACCCAGCCTTTTGCAATCATTAGAACAACACAAAATAAATATGTTGGCATGTCTAAGAAATCTTGAAGTTGACCTCATTCATTTGTTGTTGTTGTAAGGAGCAGAAGTACACACTGAGGTACTTCCCCCTTGCTATTGGCTTATTCCAGGAACTTTCTGCATTCAGGGTGTTCCTGAAAGCACAAGACTCTATGACATTGTATGTTCCCACATTTCATTATCAGATATAGAACTCTCACAGGGCATGGGCCTTGACCATATGCTTCCAACATTCAACAAGCATGTAGTGGGAATATAGGTGTCAGTTATCTGTTCTTCCCTTAGTACATGAAAGAGTAGGTCTCTGGCACTTATAGAGAACTGAGGGCATAAATATAGGGAAGAAAAATCCCCAGTGCCTGCACAACTCTCCACTCCACACCTAGCTGACCATTGAGCCCAATAATCTCAATGGACAGAGAAATGCCTAACTGGAGTTTCTTTGGGTATGTCATGGAGGTGTGATATTGGGTACTTTATATGGTGCTCCACCAGTTCCTGTCAGATATTGCTCTCCTGCTCTGCTTTCTGACTCTACGAACTAAGCATCTTTGTGCTACATGTGAGTCTTTAATAAGATTCTGTCTCAGAGTCAGTTCACCAGCAACTGCATCCCCTCGTTCATGAACCAAATAGGAAACCACCTATTAGTATGTATTAGCTATTATATTAGCTAAATCTTGGAAACAACATAAATGCCTATCAATCAAGGAATAAAAAAGGTGTGGTTATTTTTATACAATGGAGTGTTACTCATCTATAAACTTACAAATGGGGAAAAAATTTAACCAATTATCCCACAGACAAAGAGCTTCTGTCTAGAATGCATAAAAGTTTTTAAAAAATCAAACCCCCCAAATTCAAAGATTCAATCCAAAAATGGGCATCTGAAATGAATATATACTTCTCAGATGAAGGAATGCAAATGAAAATTTCAAATAAATATATGAAAAAGTTTTCAACAACATTGGTCATCTGAGAAAAGCAAGTTAAACCAACACTGGGCAAGCGCTTACTCTACTGAGCTATTTGGGACTCCATCTCAATCTAGAAATAATGGCTGCCATTGAAAAATCAACCAATGAATGCTGGCTGGACCATGGAGGGAAAGGAACCCTGTTGCACTGTTGATGGGACTGTGGACTGGAACAACCACTGTGGAAATCGTGTGTAGATTCCTAAAAAACTAGGAATATAGGTACCATTCAACCCAGCCATTCCCATTCTGGTTATTTCCCCAGAAGAATTAAAAGCATCACACCACAGCAATACATGTACACTCATGTTTATAACAGCACAAGTGATATTCACTAAATCTTGGAAGAAAACATAAATGCCCATCAAGGAATAAATAAAAAAAGTGGTATTTTTTATACAATGAAGGAAAGACAATCTTGAGGCTTTTACAGGCAAATAGATGCAACTAGAGGCCATACTCATAAGGGCATTAAATCACGCTTATGTGTGTGAACATCGTATTGTCTCTCTAGTGTAAGAAATGGAGAGAGTAAATAAGATACAAAAGCTGCAATAGACATTGTGAAAGAGAAATAAAGTGCTCAAAGGAAAGAACAACTGAGATGAGGGAAAGGAGAAAAGAAGGCATTGCATATTAGCTATAATAATTGTAATACTAATTATTATTATTTCATGAAGTGAACAGTTAGTGCTTATATTGTTTGATCAATCTTACATGCCTCTATTTGGCAATCTGAGCAACTACCTTAAAGATAACAGTATGTAATATAACAACCATTGCTAATTTCCTATATTATTTTGAAATTTTGTATCAGTTTTATTGTTTATTTATTATTGTATTTAAAATTAAAGAAAAGCTTTAGCTAGGGATGTAAGATAGAAGTAAAATCCTTCTGACGGCTTTAGTATATACTTATTCAACCAAAATAATATACTGGTTCTACTAAGTTCCATGTACCATTCCCAGGTACTGAGGATCTCAATATATTCTTTTTTGTTTTTTGGCAGAACCGGGGATTGAACTCAGGCCTTGTGCTTGCCAGGGAAGCCCTTATTCCACTGAGCCATCTCCCTGGCCCCCTCAGTACATTCTTTGCTTTCATGGAATTTACATTTTTTTGGAGATTTGATGGGAGGCAGGGTTAAAAGAATGAGAGAAGGGGCAATTAAGAAATAAGAAAAATTCATATGCAATTAGGAGAGGAACAAAATTCACACATGTTAACTATGCAGTTAAAAAGATATACAGATGATACATATGAAGCGAATGGGGTATGCTACAGAGGAGAGGGCCAACCTGTTAGGGGAGGATATTGATTTAGTATGTTGAGAACACCGGGAAGCACAGCTAGGATCATAGTACAGAACTGGGACAGTAAACTGCAATATGCAAAATTGTACTGTACCTGCCATCAGTGGCATCAGTGAAGTTTAGTTGGGGCCTGGTGACCCTGAGTTGCTAACGTATTGCCTGTGGCTGCTTCCATGCATCAACTAGAATTGCATAGACTGTACCATCTGCAGTGCTAAACCATTTGTTCTCTCTGGTCCTTTGCTGATGGTCTGATCATCACCGGCTATGAGCAAAAAAGTTAACCATGGCCCAAGGATTCACTGGGCTTCTGAATAACCTGCCAATATGGGAGTTATTTTTGTTCTTGGATTAATTCATCATAGTTATGCTTGCTGTTAAATGATCTGCCCTTGATTCATTGAATTCCTACGTTTATTTCCTTCACCAGATTAGAATCACTTAGTAAATGTATTTATTGAATAAGTGTCAACAAGCAATCACGGATATCTGCTTGGAATGTCTGTTAGCTATAATATGTCTTTCAGGTAGAGTATTTATTGATTTAAATGATTCAGAATCTGTCAAAAATATCAGAGCACTCCCTAGAAAAGTTGAGGTTCTCGGTCACAGCATGGGCCAAGGAATGTCTTCAGAGATGCATAGGATCATTTCTTTTCACATTTGCTCCCTTATGCTTGTCTGGCTCCTGCGAAACGTTTTTAAATGTTTTGCCTTTCTAATTTGTATCCTTTTACCAAATGTTTGTCAAATATTGATTTTTTTTTTCCACAATGGGGTTGGATTGCAGCTGACGGGTGTTTTGTTTCCCAACTTTGATTCATGCAGCTCCTGTTCATGTGGAAGTGCTCTTTTGTGTACCAGATTCATCCACTGACCTCAGCCCAGTTCTGGGAACAGGTTTTGTTCAGACGCTGCAGCTGGGGTGTCACACAACCTCTTTCTGGTGTTATGAGTTATGCTACTGAAGAGCTTTTGGTCTGTGGTCTCAATGCCTTCTATCCATGTTCTAACTGAGTTAACACAGCAGCTCTGTAATTACGTTCTTTCTTCTGTGTGGAAGCAAATGAGGAAGTAAAGGAAATTGTCTAGGTTTATTAATAGGTTCTCAGCTATCCCCAAACTGAAACATATGGTCCTATTTGTCTATCAGATATGCAAATATGACTTTCTTCTTTTTCTGATGATAGCTATTTCTCTCTTTTATGATTTACATTATTCTCTCTCTCTCTCGTATGTCTTCTGACATATATCCATCAATCTTTTTGCACCTTTCCGGATAATTTATTTGATGTGACTCTAAAAATATATTGTTTATGCTAATTGCTGTATCTTTTATTATTGGATTTTTTTTTCCTTTGGTGATACCAGGGATCAAACTCAGGACCTTGCCCTTGCTAGGCGAGCATTTATTTCAATGGCCTATCTCTGTAGTCCCTTGTTATTAGATTATTGCTACAGATTTCTAATAATATTCCAGCTTCCACCTTGTGATGCATTCTAAGACTCAGGATCTCATTTCAACTGACTGTCTGCCTGCAGTTGTATTGAACTAATGTGATGGTAGCATTGTCTCAGGAGCTTTTGTTCTTTTGTAAGTTTTGTTTTTTTACTTCTGTTCATAAGCTTTTTTATTCACTTGTTGTCTTTTCTCTGGTTAATTCTGGGATAACCTTTATTGTGACCTATATCACTTCAAAGCTTCCAGGGTATTCTGTCTTCAGGATTTCTTTACTTTGAACGTTCTATTGCAAGTACATAATGAAGAAAGAAATGCTCCCTGGGCATCATGAATATTAAACAGGATATTCCACATTCATATAAGTTACAGCCATTATTCTCTCTCCCCTTACTTTTTGCTGTAGACAAATGCACATGCAATTTGCCATTTTAACCATTTTCAAAGTGTAGTTCACTGGTATGACATACTTTCAAAATAATGTGGAACTGCTAACATCTATCTCGATATCATTTTGCATTTTGTAAAATCGCAACTCTCTATCCAGTAACTAGTAACTATCCATGTCCCTTTCCTCTTAGCACCTGAAAAATACCATTCTTTCTAGGACTATGTTTTTTACTACCCCAAGTATTTAATGGAAATCAAGCAATACTCCTCCTTTGATGAATTTCTATTTGATTAGCAATGCTGTCACCACAGTTCTTTCATGTTTTAGCATGTGCCAGAATTCCCTTTCTTGTTAGTCCGAATAATGTTACACTTTCGGCTACATTTTGCCTTTCCATTCACTTATGATAGGCAAATGCATCTATGCTATAACTGTTATGAGTAACATTGTGCTGAGCATGGGGCTGCAAACGTATATTCACTATTTTGCCACAGATTCTCCAATTTAGAAATGGTCTTGATAGATCACATGATAATGCTGTTTTGGATTATTTGAGGATCTGCCATATCATCTCCACAATGGCTGTGTCATTTAACTTCCCAACTGTGGTGCCCAGTGGTACCAATTTCTTCAAATATCCATCAACACTTATTTTCTGCTTTGTTGATGATAGGCACCCCAGTGAATGTTATAATTTTTTATATCTCTACTACTTAGTGGAATTGAGCATCTTTCCCCATGGCCATAAGACATTTGAGTATCTCCCTTGGATAAATACATATTCATATCATTTGCCTATTTTCTTTTTTAAGAGATAATTTTATTGAGAAACAAATAGCAATGAGACAGTTTCAAAACCAATTAGTAGGACAGTTTCAATAACTAATACATTGCGTATGGTTGTCTTAGGGGTTATTCATAGTACAAGTGCAGACATGAAATCCTGTCCACAAACACTATTAGAGCAAATCTTTTCATTCATTGAATTAAGAGAAAGTAGCTGTATATCTATTCGAACTACTTTGGATATACAGAAACAAAATGGTCTTTCATTTGTATCCCTTATTCTTATTTGGTTTTGTTAGAGGGGTATACCATTGTCATTTAAATATTGTAGGCACATGAATTCAGCAAAATAATCCAGTGTAGTCCAGTAGTCCACAACAGCAGTGGGTTTTCCATAGGACTGGCAATGTCAGAAATTGTTGACTTGAGCCTTTTACAGCTCAGCCTATTAACATGGCTCTACTTTTTATATTTTGTTTTTGTACTTTTCTACTGGATTGTTAAGACCAAGATGAAGCAAGACCTACATGACAAGAAATGCCACTTTGTATCTGATAAGTTCAGTCAAATTGTTTCAGGATTTATCCTGAAACCCTGTTCCACCATTTGTAGATCTTTTGTCAGTGTCAGCCATGTGGATAGGTCACATCCATTGCTTGACCAATTTTCTCTCTGTAAAAGACTGAGAGAATGTTTTTGCTCCATGTGACTCTCCTTAGGCACACTCTACATCATCGATCACATTCCTCTGTGGCCCCATAATCTCCTTGATTAGAAAATCTGGGACACAACTGAGTTACATAATGTTATAGTATAGGTTTTCCTATGTCCTGAGTCTTCAATGATCTTGAAAGGCTAGAGCTAAAATGTTGGGTGTCCCTGTAGCCTTTCTTTTTCTCTAATTTTTGGTCTGCAATCTTAGGTTGTTAATCCTCCAGAAGAGAAGCTATTTGTTGTTACCCTACAACATAGTCAGTTGAGTTTATCCTCACTATCTGTCTGAATATCTTAGACATAACATGGAACAGGTATTTTCCATCAAGTATTGATATGTTAAAATTTAAGTCCCTACATAATGTGAAGAACAAATTAAAACAATAAAAATTATTTTAAAAATAGGAATAAACAATTATATACTTTTACACAGAAATTTAGAAATCTAACTATATATATAGCATTGTAGCAGGACAGTCCTGTTATGTTTTTTTCTTGTCTCTTGTTTTCATGTTTTACCTTTTTTAAAAACAAATATTTACTTAAGAGCCAGTATGATAATAATTGGTATATCATGAAAAGCAGTATGTATTTAGAAGACCAGAATGACAGGCATTCCAAGCATGGTCCTACTATTATACATTCCTGTCTTCATTGCAGTTGCTTAGTTCAGAGGTATCAGCATATATAGTCAGGGTGAGAATCCTCCCAATAAACTGCTAGTTTCAAAAACCTGCTGATGTTTCTCTGGATCATTGCCTTACTCATCTTGTGTGTATAAATGTATGACTTTGCCCATGTCATGTTTCCTAGCTTTTCTCCTTGCCCTCTCTTTATTGTCTAATCCTCAAGTTCTCACTTTCCTTTTAATTATGTTATAACTTTTTCTTTTTATTTCATCTTTTCAGTTCTTGGGCTAGGGAGACTATATGATATTTACACATGTGGATCTGGTTTATTTCACTTATAAGACATATCTTCAAGTGGCATCCACTTGAATATGAAGGCTTCGAGTTTATAATTCTTTATAGCTGAGTAATATGCCATTGTATAAAAATACCACATCTTTTTCATGCATTCCTCATGTGACGGGCATCTTGGCTTTTTCCAAGATTTGGCTATCACAAATTGTAGTGATATAAACATAGGAACACATATATCATTATAATGTGAAGTTTTCAGGTCCTCTGGGAAAATTCCCAGTAGCGGCAGAGCTGGTTTGAATGAGATTTCCAGTCCTAGCTTTTTAAGGAGTCTCCACACTGATGTCCATAATGCTTGCACCAGTCTACATTCCCACCAGCAGTGGAGAAGGGTTCCTTTTTCCCCACAGCCTCTCCAACGTTTGTTGTTAGTTGATTTGTTTATGATAGCCATTCTTTCTGGGGTGAGATGTTATCTCAGTGTTGTTTTAATTTGTATTTCATGGATGGCTGGTATGTGCAGCACTTTTTCGTACATTTATTCACTTCTTTAATTTCATTTGCCTATTTTCTAACTGGGTGATTGAGATTATTATTCAGCTTTATCAGCAGTTTCAAAAATAAATTCTGAATATCAGTCCCTTATTAAAGATATCATTTACAAATAATTTCTTCCATCCCAATGATATCCTTTCTACTCTGTTAATTTTGATGTTTTTGCTGTAAACTTAAAAGAATTAAAACTTCTTCCTTTTTTTTTTTTTTGGCAGAACCTGGAATTGAACTCAGGCCCTTGTGCTTGCCAGGGAAGTGTGTATTCCGCTGAGACATCTCCCTGGCTTAAAACTTCTTTATGTATTACGACTTACATATTTTTTCTTTTGTAGTCTTTGATTTGGTTTTGTATCTAAGAAATAATTTCTAAGGGGCCAGCCAAGTAACTCAGCAGATTGAAGTGCCTATAAGTAGGTGCAGGGTTCTGGGGTTCAATCCCAGGCTGGTGTGCTGCCCCCCACCCCAGGGTACATTGAGACAACAATTGAGACTGAGCATGCTGGTGTGCACCTGTAATCCAAGCTCTTGGGAGGCTGTAAATCAGCAGATCACTATGAGTCTGATCTAGAAGGCCGTTCCTAGACACCCCGTAGACCCTTCCCTAAAATACAAAAAGTAAAAAAGAAATGGTTTCTAAGTTCAATTTTAGAAAGTCTTGACCTGCATTTTATTCTGAGAATTTTATATATTGAGGCCTTACATTTAGGTTCATGCTCCATTTGGACTTTTATCGTTTTTCTACATAGTGTCATATCAAGGTATTTTGCAAGTGAAAAATCCAGTTTCACAGCACCATTAGTTAAACAGACTGTCTTTTGCAAATCCAATGTTTTTGCTACCTTAATCAGCAATCGTGTGATCACATATGTGAGAGCTTAGTTCTGTGTTGTCTCTTCTGCTTCATAGATATGTTTGTCTTTACATTGTTTTGATTGTGATAGGATTGTACAAAATTTTTAAATTAGTAAGCAGGAATTCTCTGCTCTGTTTTTTTCGTTTTTTTCCCCAAGATAATTCTGGCTATTTAAAAATCACTTGAAATTCTATATGAAATTCTGGTTGGACTTTTGTATTTCTACAAAATAGCATCATTGAGGCTGTGATAGGGCTTGCACGTTTTAAGTTTGAAGGGATTTGAACGTCCTCTCTAGGACATTTTAATGCTTTATTTTGGAAACTCACATTTAAAGAAAATCAATGTTAGCATGAAATTATTATATTAATCAAATATATCCCAGAAATCAGACACAATATAAGTAAATATAAATTATACATTTTGAATGTTTTTAGCTTAAAAATACACACTGTGAGAGGTGTATTAAGTCTCAGACTAGTTTTTAAATTTTTCATTTTACTTTCTTGGCTTTGGTTTGTCTTTCTTTCTCAAATTCCCAATTATCTTTAGAAATTAATGGTCATAGTAATATGAATTTTACTCCATCATTGCTGGGTTGTTGATTTGCTTTATAGGAGGTCTTAAAAATATATGCTAGATGTTACTGCCTTATTAAGTATACCACTTTCAAAAACTTTCGTCCATCACATAGATATCCTTTCTAACCTGTTGAAATTGGCTTTTTTTTCTTTTATTTTTGGAAAAACCGGGAATTGGACCCAGGCCCTTGTGCTTGCCAGGGAAGCACTTATTCCACAGAGCCATGTCCCTGGCTACACTGATATTGGCTTTCTCTGCAAACTTAAAACAATTACATTTTTTTTGGTGTATTGCAATTTGTGTAGTTTCTCTTTTATAGTCTGTGACTTGGTTTCCCATCCAAGAAATAATTTCCAAATTCAATTTTGTGAAGTTTTCTGGGATTGAACCCCAGAACCCATGTTTTTTCTAAGAATTCTTAGTGTGTCCATCATTCCTTCTATGGACATTGCCCATATATTGAGGCCCACAGTGTGCAGTAGCTACTTTGAATTGTTTGGAATCGGTGCATCCTGCCTGTCTCTTTGGTATTCCTTGTTGGTCTCTGCTGTACCCCTCCTCCATACTTTGCAAGATAGGGAGGAGGATGCTTTCACCTGCCATGATTTGATCTATGCATTATGTCTTCTAGACCATGGTACCTTTCTTTGCTGAAAGCATTCACTCTCTTTTATCTTTTTGCTAAACAATGTGAAGATTATATGCAAGATCAGCTTCGCTACTCACCTATATGGAATTGTGCATTAATAAAGGGAAGTCTGGCAACAGATTCTGGAAATCAGGTATGGCCGTGGAAAATATTACATTCCAACTATTTGTATTTAAATATGATTTATTAGTCCAAGTTTGCAATTCCTTATGATCATATTCAGTGTGGGGAGTTCATACATGCATGTAACCCACCTTAATCTTTTTTTCTATCGTCTGGAATGGGTGAAGTACACTCAGCCTCATGATGGACTTCAAGGGTATGTGGGCTACGGATACATATCTTACAAATCACAATAAAAAATAACAATAAAGTTATTTTATTATTCATAATCAAGCAAACTATCTTGACTATAATGTATACATTGCAATACAATGTAAAATACTGTGACATTAAATTGCATGCCTTCTCCATGTTATTCCCTGCTTCTTAGGTTTTCTTGTAGCAAGCCCCGATGGCATTGCAGATGTTGTCAGTATCCATAACTGATGCTACCATGCTTAGTGAACTACTGGAAATTTCTTCTAAATGAAGAGCTTGCAAGCAAGCTATTTTCTATTCCAACAGTATTTGACATAGAATATCTACAGACAAAGTAGGGCTAGCCAAAGAGATCAGCTAAAGCACCTCAAATAAGAATGACTTTTAAACATTTTTAATTGACTTTAATGATGAAATAAAATAGCAATGAAACAGTTTCAAAACAGGTTAGTAGGACAGTTGCAATGAGTACTACATTGTATATTGCTGTCTTTGTAGTGATTATTCAGAGGACAAGATGCAGACATGATATTTTGTCCAAACAATATTAGTACAAACATTTCTTCTAATTGAACTAGGAGAAAGTAGCAGTATCTCTATCCTATTTTGTTTATACATTTTTTTCACTATAGAACAGTCCTTTATTTATATCCTCCTTTTTTTGTTTTGTTTTGTCAAAACTTGGTCTTAACCATCCAGCAGAAAAGTGTAATCACAAGGTGTAAAAAGGAAAGTTATATTAATATGCTGAGCTGTAAAAGGCTCAAGTCAACAACTTTGGACAATTGCCAGCTCTGCTCATAACCCACTACAATTATGGAGTATTGGACTATATCGGGGCATTTTGCTGAATTCATGTATTTACAATATTTGAACTGGCATCATATACATAAAGAACCTTTAAAGACTTCTCCAATAGCCAGCCAAAGAGCTCAGCTAAAGCACCTGCAATCAGGCACAGGGAGAGGGATTCAATTCAAGCAGGGGGTTTTCCCTGTTGGCCCAGCTCCTGGGGTGAGCTGAGGTGGCAATTTCGACTGGTGTGGTGCCTGTAATCCCACCACTTGGGAGGCTGTGAACAGGCAGATCACTTTGAGTCTGATATAGTAGTGAGACCCTGAATCCCTGTACACCCTTCCCTAAAAAATACAAAATAAATAAATAAAATTAAAAAACAACAACAACAACAACAAAAAACACTTCAGCTTCTCTATCAGGAATGGAATACCCATCTCTAACAAGAATGACTTTACAAAATATTAAAGCCACCAATTTCCCCAACTGATATATCCATTATACAATATTTAAACACTGCGGAATTTTTTTAAAAAATGGAAAAATAAATTAATAAATAAATTCCCTCCCCTTTTTCTGGAAACTGGGTATTATAGTTCTCTTGAAAGCTTTTCAGAGACCTGCCCAAGCCCAGGCCCTGCGAGTGTGTGGGAGAGCTTCTGTGCTCGCTTGTACCTGCTGAACCTTTCTGGACCAAGCCCTGGCCCACTGTGAGAGTTAGATATTTTGGCACACTCTGGGGACCCCTCCACCTTCCAGAGTCAGCCCAAGCCTGCCTTGTGAGTGAGAAATTCCACCACACTATTGGGACTCCTCTAGACAAGCCCAGGATCAGGCTCAGGTCCAGTGAGTGTGTGGGAGTGCTTCTATGCTCTCTTGTGCTCCATGGACCCCTTCACACCCAGACCAGGCTTGTCATACAGGCCTGGGGTGAAACTCTGCAGCTGAAGTCCCTGCATAGAGACTAGGGAGCAAAACTACCCAGCTAATACAGAAGCAGAACATCTTACTAGAGGGCCACAACAGGTTCACCTCAAAGGGCTGCAGCAGGAAGGAGCTAAGCACAGTAGCCAGATCCAATCCAGGCAGAACTGAGTGAACTCAAACTTGATAGATCTGCACCAGAATTTTAGTGGATGTTAAGGTCTAGACCAAAGCTCTAGACCAAAGCTCAGAAGACAGTGTTATACAAAATGACAAAGAGAAGGAGTAAAATGCAATCTCAGGTCCCAAGCACAACCAGAGCAAGTGCAGAGGAAGCTAGTACAGATTAAAAGTATGTATTAATAGTGTCTGAAGTACAGAAACAACAGCCAAAAGGTATACAGGAATCCAGACCAGAAGTACTCTCTGAAATAAAAAGAAAATCTCTGAATTAATAGCAACTGAAGTAAAGAAAGCAATCAAATGCAGAAACATATAGAGGAAATCAGATCAGTAAAAGAATTAATAAGTGCTTCTCAAGAAGACACTGATAAAAAAGTTGAGGAGATTAGAAAAGGAACAGATTCGTTGAATGAGAAATACAAGAAAGAAATAGATTGCGTGCGGCAGAGTCAAGGAAATATAGAGGAACTTAAAATTTCAATCACAAGGTTGCAAAACCGTTTGGGTGAAAGTGAAGATAGAGTTTCAGATCTTGAAGATGCTGTCACAGCTAGTGAAAAGGTAAGAAAAGATGTCTTAAAAACAACTAGGATGCAAGAAAAAATAATTCATTACCTGCAACATGATGTAAAGATGAACAACATGAGACTAATAGGCATCAATAAGAAAGAAGGAGTCAATACAAATGATCTAAAAAGAATATGGGCAGTAATAGTAGAAAACTTCCCAAATATGAGGAAACAATCTGACATTCAGGTTACCAGAGCATACTGAACTCCAAATAACTTCAACCCAATTAAAAATACACCGAGGCATATAATAGTCAAGAACCCATCAGAACAACAGATGACTTCTCTTCACAAACCAGGAAGACAAGGAGAGCATGGAGCAGAGTACTTCAAGTCCTCTATGAACACATTTTCCAGCCCAGACTGCTAACCCTGCAAAATTCTCTTTAAAGATGATGGAGAAGTGAAATACTTTCATGACAAGAAACAACTAAAGAATTTCATGATGCAAAACCAACCCTACACAGGATACTAAATGATCATCTAGAGAGGGACCAAAATGATCAGAACACCATGAATGAGAACAGAAGAAACTCACTAAATAGGGCAAACAATTAAACACAGGAGAAAAAAGAGTAAACAATAGCAGGTAAATAACATGTCAAGCTTAAGTCAATACATCTCAATTACAACCAATAATTTAAATGGGCTCAATTCACCAATTAAGAGAAATAGACTGGCATAGTGGATTTGGAAACAAAACCCAACAATATGCTGTACACAAGAAACACACTTAGCTCATAAAAAAATTCAGGGGCTGAAAATCAAAGGATGAAAAACAATACTACATGCTCCAGCACGTCAGAAAAAAGCAGGGGTAGCAATCATGTTCTCAGACAGTCTCACCTTCAAACCAAGAAAGATCAAATGAAATAAAGAAGGCCACTGTATACTTGTTAGAAGAAAAATTCAAGAGGAAGAGATAACATTCATAAATATGTATTCAACAAACAAAGAAACACACGACTATATAAAACAAATGTTAGTGGACACGAAAAATTTAATATCCAATCCCGCAATCTTAACAGGAGACCTTAACACTCCCTGATCTCAAAAAGATAGGTCAACCAGATGAAAAATTAGCAAAGAAGTAGCAGAACAGAATAAGAGCTTGAAACAAATGGACTTAATGGACATATACAGAGTGCTCCACCCAAACACAGATGAATACAGGCTTTCTTCAGCTGCATATGGGTCATTTTCTAAAAGAGAGCACATACTGGTCCATATGTCATGCTTACGTATATGCAAGAAAAAAGAAATTATCCCATGTATATTATCTGACCGCAGTGCAATGAAACTAGAAATAAATGAGACAAGAAAACAGAAAAACCCCATAAATACATGGAAATTAAATAATACTCTAGTCAGCAACCAATAGATCACAGATGAAATTAAACAAGAAATTCAACAATATCTACAAGTCAATGAAAATTCAACCACAACTTATCAGAATTTATGGGATGTGATGAAGGAATTTCTCAGAGGGAAATTTAGAGCTGTAAACTCACACATTAGAAAAACAGAAGGGGAACAAACAAACACCCCAAAGTTGCACCTCCAAGGTCTAGAAAAGGAAGAGCAAACCAAACCCAGAGCCCAAAGATGAAAGAAATTCTAAAGATTAGAGCAGAAATTAATTCAATTGAGACAAAGAAAACAGTTCAAAGAATCTACAAATCAAAAAGCTGGTTCTTTTAAAGATTAAATAAACTTGATAAGACCCCAGATAACCTCATCAAAAACAGGCAAGAAAAAATTCAAATATAAGCAATAAGGAATGAAAAGGGTGAAATCACCTCAGACACAGTGGAAATTCAGAAGATTATCAATAGGCATTTTGAGACTCTTTACACTCAGAGATAGAAGAGATAGACTAAATGTACAGATTTCTAGAAAGGTACAAATTACCAAAACTGAATCAAGAAGACATAACAACTCTGAATAACCCAATAACAGCCAATGAAATATGAAATGTAATAAAAATCTTATGTACAAAGAAAATTCTAGGTCATGAAGGATACACAGCTGAATTCTACAAGAAATTTATAGAACATATAATCCCTATACTCCTCAAAATCTTCAATGAAATTGAGAAGGAAACAATCTTCCCAAAATCATTCCTGGAGGCAAGTATTATATGGATACCAAAACCAGGAAAGATACAACTAATAAAGAAAACTACAGGCCAATCTCCTTCATGAACACAGATACAAAAATTCTCAATAAAATCCTAGCAATCAGAATATAGCAAATCATCAAGATCATACACCATGACCAAGTAGGATTCATCCCAGGGATGCAAGGATGGTTCAACATGCACAAATGTATAAATCTAATACACTATATTAACACAGTCAAATCTGAAAACCGCATGAACACCTCAATTGATGCAGGAAAAGCTTTTGATAAAGTCCAACACTCATTCATATTCAAGGTCATACAGAAAATTGGAATAGATGGCCTCTACTTCAATATGATAAAAGCCATCTATGACAATCCAATGGCTAATATAATTCTAAATGGGGAAAACTTGAAATATTTTACTCTCAGATTTGGAACAAGACAAGGATTTCCTCTATCACTACTCCTATTAAACATAGTTCTGGAATCATTAGCTAGAATCATTAGACTGAGAGAGAAATAAAACAAGAATAGGTAAAGAAGAAGTTAAACTATCATTGTTTGCAGATGACATGGTACTTTACATGGAAGACCCAAAAACCTCCACCAAGAAGCTCCTATAATTGACACACTAAGTCAGTAACATAGCAGGATACAAAGTCAATACCCAAAAGTCAATAGCATTCCTCTGCATAGATAACAAACACATTGAGAGGGAAATTATAGAGACAATACCTTTTACACTAGCACTGCAGAAAATGAAATACTTTGGAATTAATCTAACTAAAGAAATCTAAGGTCTTTTGAATAAAAATTACAGTACTCTGAAAAAAGAAATTGTAGAGGACTTCAGAAAACAGGAAGATATTCCCTGCTCCTGGATAGGAAAAACCAACATTATGAAGATGGCCATACACCCAAAATTGCTATACAGATTTAATGCAATCCTTATCAAACTGTCACCAACATACCTTCCAGCCCTAGAGAAATAGTTCCTAAAATTTATTTGGAACCAGAAAAGACCTAGGATAGCAAAGACAATTGTGGCCAACAAGGACAAGGCAGGAGGCATTACAATTCCTGACTTGAAATTATACTACAAAGCTACTGTTAAAAAATCAGTATGTTACTGGCAACAAAAGAGATCTGAGTATCAATGGAATAGATTAAAAGATGCAGAAGCCTCTACAAACACACTCAGATACCTGATCTTCGACAAAGGTGCCAAATATGCTTAATAGAAGAAAGCTAGCATTTTAAACAAATTTTTCTAGAAAAACTGGCTTTCTACATGCCAAAAACTAAAACTTGTCTCAGGTCTATCACCATGCACTAAGCTAAAGTCAAAATGGAATAAAAGTCTTAACATTGAAACAGAAACACTAAATCTCTTAGAAGAGAAACTAGGTGAACATAGGGGTAGGCAAATAGTTCCTGAATAAAAATCAAATTACATGGTTAATAGTTGAAAGAATTAAGAAGTGGGACCTCTGCTTATTGAGAAATTTTTGCACATCAAAAGAAATTACCAACAAAGTGAAAAGGCAACCCACAAATTTGGAACAAATCTTAACTAATAAGTACTCAGACAAAGGTCTGCTCTCCAGAATTTATAAAGAACTTAAAAACATTAGGGCCCCAAAATTAAAACCCCAATCCAGATATGGGCATATGAGAGGAATACACACTTTTCAGAGGATGAAATTAAAGAAGCAAATAAATATATGAAAAACTGCTCTACATCACTAGCAATCCATGAAACGCAAATTAAAAAAACACTAAAATACCATCTCACCCCAGGAAGAATGGTTTTCATAAACAAATCAACTAACAACAAATGTTGGAGATGCTGTGAGGAAAAAGGCACCCTTCTTCACTGCTGGTGGGAATGTAGATTGTGGCAACCATTATGGAAATCAGTGTGGAGACCCCTTAAAATAGTAAGACTGGAAATCCCATTCAAGCCAGGTCTCCCCTTACTGGGAATTTTCCTAGAAAACCTGAAAACTTCATATCATAGTGTTATTTTTGTACCTATTTTGATAGCAGCACAATTTATAGTAGCCAAATCTTGGAAACAAGCAAGAGGCCCATCACCTGAGGAATGGATGAAAAAGATGTAGTATTTTTATACAATGGAGTGTTACTCAAGTATAAACAATGATAAACCTGAAACCTTTATGTTTAAGTGGATGTCACTTGAAGACACACTCATAAGTGAAATGAACCAGACCCACATATGTGAATACAGTATAGTCTCCCTAGAATAAGAACTCAGTAGAAGAAATGCAAATAGAAAGATATAACAAAATTAAAAGGAAAGCAAGAACTAGAGGACTTGGCAAAGAGGAGAGGGCTAGGAGAAAAGCTAGGAAACATGACATGGGCAAAGCCATACATTTATATGCACAAGATTGTTAAGCATTCATCCTGAAAACTATCAGCAGGTTGTTGAAACTAGCAGTTTTTTGGTAGGATTCTCACCCTGACTAACTACATATGCTGATACCTGTGAACTAAACAACTACAATGAAGATAGGAATGGGTAATGGTAGGGTCATGCTTGGAATGCCTCTCATTCAGCTCTTCTAAATACAGATTGCTTGTCATGATATACCAAGTATTGCCATACTGTCTCTTAAGTAAATTTTTGTTTAAAAGAAAGGTGAAAAATGAAAACAAGAAAGAAGAAAAAAAGTCACAGGACTGTCCTATAGTGCTGTATATGGTTAGACTTCGAAATCTTTGTTAAAAATATGTAATTGTTATTCATATTTATGAAATATTTTAAAAAGTTTTCTTCATATTCTGTAGGGACTTAAAGTTTAACATATTAATACTTTATGGAAAATACCTGTTCCATGTTACAACTAAAATGTTTGATGTTCAGACAGATAGGTTAAACCCAACTGCATATATTGCAGGGTAATAATAAGCCTCTCTTATGGAGCTTTAACAATCTAAATTTTCAGATAAAAGAACTGGAGAAAAAGCAGTGCTGCAAGTACAGCCAACATTTGGGCTCTAGCCTTTCAAGGTCAGTGAAAACTCAGGGCATAGCAGAACCTTTACTGTAACATAATGGAACTCAATTGTGTCCCAATTCTTTTTTCGGAACCAGGGATTGAACTCTGGCCATTGCGCTTGCCAGGCAAGCACTTATTCTACTAAGTCATCTCCCAAGACCCCCAAACTTTGTAATCAAGGAGATTATGGGGCCATAGAGGAATGTGATCAATGATGTAGAATGTGCCTAAGGAGAGTCACACGGAGAGAAAACATTCTCTCAGGCTTCACAGAGAGCAAATTGGTCAAGCAATGGACGTGACCTATTCACATGGCTGACACTGACAAAGGATCTACAAATGGTGGTACAGGGCTTCAGTACAAATCCTGAGGGGACTTAACTAACATTATCAGATATAAAAGTTGCATTTCTTGTTATATAGGTCTTGTATTATCTTAGTCTTAACCATCCAACAGAGATGTATAAAAATGAGTTATAAAATGTAAAGCCATATTAGTAGGATGAGCTGTGAGAGTAAGAACAGTGAAACAAAAAGGTCCCACCAAGATGATCTCAAAAACATAAAGGAAGAAGATGATCTTATTGTGAATACTTGACTTCACTAATGGAGAAACTGAGATATCACAAATAACACAGGTCTAATAAAATGTGGAACCAGAGTTTGATGTTTATACATAAAAAATAACTTCTGCTATGGAATTTAGAAACATTTACAAAACCAGAGTGCTCTTTGTATTAGTCATTCTTGGTTAGCTTCAGTAATGGCATGACCTGATTAAAGAAATAACTGTAGACTACTATGCATAAATAGATGTCTAATATTTTATCATCAGTGTACATTAGGTTTTATTAGAGTTAGTCATGTCACGCATTCATAATATGTAGCAAAATATCCAGGGCAATATAAAAGCAAAATTCATCCTGTTTGGCAGGAAAGTTCTTTATTTTTGCGATTTCAATAAATTGCTCTGTTGCCAAAATGGGGACAAAGGTTAAAGGAATACTTAATAACGATATTTCATATTTCAAAACAAAATTCAAAAAGCTTCCTAGGATAAGAACTGATCATCTTAGGGTACTGTCAGTATTACTGATTTCATTTCTTTGTTTTTCAGGTGCCAGAGTAGTTACAGTTAGGTCAGAGCAGTCCCACTGCAGAGAGGAACTGCACCATTGACTCACAGGTCTTGATGAAATTAGCAAACTAAATTTACAGAGCAGAGTTTCCATTTAGGCTTACTGCTATGTAAGCCTCTTATTTACACTTAAAAACTTTTAAGCTAATGGCTGCAATTTACGTGCTGTGCTGTTAATCTTGATTCTTCTTTTCCAGTCCCTGATGCTTCAGTGTGTATATATAGAAGCTTTCTCTCTTCTTGTCACCCTCTGCTTCTTTCTGAGCTCAAGCGAGGTAACAACCGCCTATCAGTGATCAAATGCTAAACTGCAAGGCAAGCACCATGACAATTGTGAACACATCAGGCAGGGGAGGGAAAGGAGGCTTATTTTAAAGAATGAAAGCTGTGATTTGGACACAAATAGGTTGTTTATAATCCCTGGAAGTACCTGGCTTTTAGAATTAAAAAAAAAAGAAAAATGCACAAGTACAGTTGTTAGGATTGAGTTCTGTTTTTGGACTTGTGGAGTGGTAAAGAATTAAAGGTATCATTTTTATGACATCATAATAGCAAAAAGAGGGCGATTTTTACTGAAAGGAACAGTTAATGCTTCAAATTTTATTCTTCTTTTTAGTTTTTGAACAATTTTGCTTACCTTATATCTGGTAACCTGAAAAACTAAGTTGAAGACAACAATATACAATATTGTTGAATTCCTGTCATCTTGTTTAGTTAAAATCTTGTTTAATAGAAATTCTGTATCATTTCTAATATTTTAAACTATTTTTTCTTTAAAAGTAAAAGCAAAAAAGTGAGATAAAGCCTCAAAAAATGAAGGAAAGAAAGAAATGAAAAGAAAAAGAAAAGAAGTGCGACATATCAGTTGTGTGTGTGTGTGTGTGTGTGTGCATGTGCACGAACCTCTGGAAAAGTTGCCTCTTCCTTTCTACAGGACTATAGTTCAAATTGTTTCTTGGCCCCCAGTTTGGTATGCACTGGGTTCAGTAGAGAGGTGTTCCTCATTATATGGTGGTTCTCCCTTGCTCTGCACAGATTTAGACAATCACTGTGACCGGACTCTATGATCTCAGTTCTGCCAGTTTCGTTTCTTCCCAAGACTTGTATTCCAGAAGACAAATGTATTCCACTTTTTGTTATGTACCAACAGTTGGGCATCCTAGCCATTTCATTTAGTGTCCTAACTTTCCCAGTGCAGTTTAGTACTATGACCAGTGGGTGGGCTCTAACTGGCAGCAGTTGGGAACTGACCTTGTCTGGGTACATGGCTGTGAATTCACTGGAATCTTTTCTCTTCTTTTTAAGTGGCCATACTTTATGGATGGCTTCCCTTAAACTTTATTTCTATTAAATTGTCTCAGGTCATGTATTATATCCAAAATCCATTATTTGGGTCATATAATCATTTATATTTCATCTTACTAAGGGTTTTTGGATCAGAAATAAAAATATTTTGGAGTTTTAAAGCATTAAGTGCTCTCAGATAATGGCAGAGACCCTTGGTAGCAGACATCTTGATTCTCGCTCTGGGAGATGAGCAAGAATCTTTTGTTTCTTCTGGTTTCCATTGCTATACTCAAAACAGGGTATGTAACTCAGTGACATGACATGGAAAGCTCTCGGCATCATCCAGTCTATTAATTATAGATTTGACTGAAAATTCACTGGAAGATTTTTTAAAACATGGTTAAACTTTTTAAACGTATACACAGATAAAAAGTGATATCATACACTCAACATACCCACTTTTAAAATTCTCTTGCACTCAACACTTACCAGCATGTGGCCAATCTTGTGTAATCTACACGCCTACACATTCTTCTTGTATTGTTTTGAGGTAATTCCAGATGCTGTCTTCTTTTTTTCTGTAAAGTATTTTAATTGTATGTCTTAAAAATAAGATCTATTTGTTTTGACCAAGCCACAGTATTGTTTTCATAGCTGAAAAGCACGGACAAGAGTTCCTGAGTGTGTTCAAGGCTGTGGTCTGGATCAGAACCGCCCCTCTTAAGGCCTGTGTGGAAAGGTTTGCTCACCACCTTGTGGTGTGGTGGAGAGGCCATAGAGCTGTTGGGAGGTGCAGCCTGTGGAAGTGTGCCCACTGCGACCTGTGCCCTTCTCCAGCTCTCCTTGCTTTCCTGGTGCCATGAAAGAATTGTTTTCCTCTGTCCACACTTCCACACCTGTCCCTCTGATCATAGACTGAAATTCCTGCAATGGAGCCAAGGCAAATCTTTCCTCCTTAAATTGATTTATATCAGGTATTTTTTACAGTGAGGGACTAATATCATAGTAGAGCTATGTTTCCAAGATTGTCCTCATTATGTTGAATTTTGCTTTTCTTTTGTACATTATTTTTTCTTTTCTTCCTTTTCTTTTCTTCCTTTTTCTCTCTTTTCCTTCCTTGTTTATTCTTTCCTTTTCCATCATAATTTATTTCCTTGAATAAGCATGCAAATAATGCATACGTATCGCAACTTGTTCATATGTATTTTTCATTTTTTCAAAGCTTTGTACACTTTATTATTTTGTCGGGTTTTTATTTCCTTTTTTAATGTATTGTTTTCATAGAAGCCAGATTCTGGTTTGTTTTCATGTAGCATTTCCCACGGTCTGAATTTTCTGATTGAATCCACATGACATCACTTAATATGTTTTGTATGTTTCTATGCTTTTTTAATTTTTGATACTTTATTATGCAAACTTGATGAGACTCAATTTTCTACATATTTCCTTCTGCAGGACTACTTTGCAGATGGCGCTATGCTGTGTTTACCCATCAGAATGCACATGGTACTTGCTTGCCCATTTTTCTGTCATTCTAGCTGCCATTCATGGTCATTGCACAGGCGTATTAATCCTCTAGCCACTGTGGGATGGCCAGAGCCTACACTCTCATTCACTTCTCATTTCTTAGCTGGACTACTTACATAAAAGAAACATCTCCTCCTCAGCTATTAGATTACTAAGAGGTGTCCATTACTTAAACTGTTTTTTTTTTCTCCCTTTGGCCAATGGCTATTTCACTGGGCTTCTTTCTCCGTCCTTTTCATAGGACTCTGCGAGTCTGTAATAATGGTTGTCTGCTTTCTGATAACCTCATGGCTATCATTATATGAAGATGGGTGAAGAAATTGTAAAGATTAGGACAAGCAGATCCAATACAGTCAACTATTCAAAGTAACTTGCTGGAGCGGATAAGAGGAAGCATTTTCATAACCAAATAAGGTATCAGTTTTGCTTTCCAAAAGTCAAGAAAGAGAGCTATGGTTTCATACTTGGCTTCATACTCTGAGAGAAAACATGGAATGCTTCTCATGGTCTTTGCTGGGATAAAAGAATAGGTTATAACACTAAAAAATAATATTAATAATCATGATGAAGTAACCACTTTGCCTAACAAACAACATTTTTATACTAAGCATTTCTGTTTTCAGTGATCCCCTATTCACACTCCACACCAGTAGCAAAATCATGTAATCAGAGACAGCATACGTGCACTTCATGATAAAATATTTTATAACATTTTGAACTTCTCACTGTGGTACAAGATATATTCTATCCATCCAGTCATGATATTTATGACAAATATTTAAGAAGAAGGATTAACCCAAAATTGTTACATTAGTAGGCTGCTGCTCTCTGGGAGAAATCTCAGAGGATAGTACTTCTCTGTTACGGAAAGAGCAAGCAAACATGAAATACGAGACAGATACCTTCAACTTCATTCTGGGAGTCTTGGAGTTACAGTAGCTAAAATGTGGATTTAATTAGAGCTATAAAATTACAAGTCATGCCAAATTTTCATCTCAGTGTGTGAAAGTATAATATTCGTAAATGACATCCATACCCCCAGTTGTGTCACACAAGAGTTTTAATGCCATGCTGGATAGTATCGGGATTATACCTGCCACTGTTTTGACCTCTTGACTTCCCAAAATTGACTGCTTTTTCTTTCTTAGATCTCATTTATCTCATGCTTACGTCTTCTGTGTTCTTCAACTCCAGTAGGAAGCCTGAGTATTGAATATCTCTATTTTTTTTTTTTTTCTATTTTGGCAACACAACTGGAAAATAAAGGAACACCTTTTGAGCCCCACTTGCAGAGAGCTACAATCTGGATTGGGAGAAACACTAAAGAGTAATTTGTTGTTTGCTTCACTTTTACAGTGCTATCACCACCCTTATTTTCGAATAGAGTTTATATAGCTCGATGCATATTTGTCTCTACTGAGAGGCTGGAATGATGTACCTCACTCAACCGATAGCTACGAAACGAGAGTGCAAGCTGTGTGTGAAGCTTACGAATATCGGGTTTGTAAATGAAGATGGATGGACAGTCTTTGGTCGCAGGGAAGCCCAGTGTCCTAGCCATAGCAAAAGGGAAGCGGCGCACAAACATAACCACACTAGAGCTGAGGAGTCCAGTGGCATCCACGTATGCCACGAGACATGGAAGTAAAGGGGAAGATAGTCACAGATTCCAGGGCGGACCCTGGTAGAGACAGCGACTTCCTCCTTTTCCGTGTCAGTGAGCTAAAGCAGGTGCCCGGGGCTGATCTGTCACGCAATGATGATGAGATTTGGCAATACTCCATGGGCAAAGTGATTCTACTTCTGTTATCTACTTGGATCAAAGTGAAATTTTAAAACTTGATTTTTTTTAATAAAAGAGAAATCTGTTCTGATGAGTTTCTTCATCAGAAATCTGTTTTGAGCAAGGGAATAAACAGCACAGATACACCAGAACCTCCATGCACATTAAGATGCAGCGTACGTGGTGTCCACGGTGCAGGCAATGAATCAGGCTGAGCAGCTGGGCCTCCTCCCTTACCACATTTCCATCCATTCTATGTGTGATCATTGGTAACTTTTTTTAAACCATTAGTGAAGGATTTACTTCTGGAAAATTTCCAGAAATGATTTTAAGTTCCAGCACACGGGTCAAGAGCAAGAATGAGCATGGATCAGCTGGTCCTCCTTTGCCCTTTCCACATGAGTATGGAAAATGCTGTTTATTAAATCTTCCTTTCGAAAGGACTTCCTGATTCAAAGCACTTGTTATTAAGCAGATCAGACCTTTGGATTGGCACAAATAGTCTAATGTTCCCATGGTGTTACAAAATGTTGGACATCACCACTGAAGCACTTTGATAGGGCTTTCATCTTCAGACATACATAAACTGTGAGGTCTGGGCTCTCCAGAGGTGTTTTCCTTACTACTAGTTACTTTTATGGCTAAGTTTAGTAACATTGTTGTATTGGATTAACTTATTTCAAAGATGGTACCTTCAGAAACACTGAGCTTTGAGATTCGAATGACTTAAAATGTGTCTCCTTTTTCTGGTCATCAGTTGGTGCTTGTTAGTTGGTTAATGCAGTCCATAAGTCATGTGGTATCCTCTGCTTTTCTAACAGCTGACACTTTTTAAATATTTATTTGTTGATTTTGTACAGGGTCTTGCTATGCAGTTTGGACTTAGTGTGATCCTATGGATAACCCATTACTATTATGGACTACTGGACTGTATTGGACTATTTTGCTGAATCCATGCACCTACAATGTTCAAATGGCAATGGAAAACTCATCTCTGACAAAACTGAACAAAAAAGGGAATATAAATGAAGACCATTTTGTATCTGTGTGTACAAAATAGTTAGGATAGATATACAGCTACTTTTTCTTAATTCAATGAGAAGAAAATTTATACTAACAGTGTTTGGACAGGCTATCATGTCTGCATCTTGTACTATGAATAACCACTAAGAAGACAACAATATGCAATGTATTAATTATTGAATCTGTCCTACTGATCAGTTTTGAAACTGTCTTATTGTTATTTGTTTCTCAATAATTTTTTTAAAAGAGAAAATACAGCTCCTATAATAAAACGGAGATCATGGAAAGAGAAGTGAATTCTTGGGAACCATATTCAGTGATGTAAGCTCTCCATGGGAACTTGATCTTGGAGAAGCTGCCAGGGAATGGAGAGAACTGAATAGAACTTGTTAGGTGATAGCCCTCTTCCACACAATAAGCATCCCTAGCATAGTTTGGTGATCCTAATAAGTATAGGTAGGTAGTCCTAAGAATTGCAGACAGATGAACCAGATGATGAGAGAAGCTTTTCAGCTGATGTAAGAGACAGTCAATAGAAGATGTGGAGGGAAATCAGATACCGTATCTTTGAAAGGCTTTTCTGAAAAAGCAAAAAACAATGAAAGCATCAGGATGCATTTCTTTGTCGTCCCATAAAGTTATGAGAGGCTCACTTGTAATGGAAGTCATGAAAATTGTAATTGATGAACATTTTTCAAACAGACATTAAATGTCCTTATCGCTGAGAGTATGCACAATCTAGAGAATAACACAAGACAGATGACAGAGGAAAATGAAGAGTATAATATATGAGAGCATACATCGGTTGTGACAATATATTTAAGTGGCAGAAGCTATCCTACCCTAAAAACGAGCTATTTGGGACTGTATAAGAATTAATACTGCCACTTGCCACTTTCAAAAAAAGAATGCAAATATATGAAAAGAGCTTAAGTGTCTGTTATGGTTTGCGTCTAGCTGTCTCCCCAAAGCCTCATGGAGTCATGGGGTGGGGACTTCTGGAGTTTGTGGTTTACTTATGATCCACTGGGATAATGTATGATTCAAGGCCAGGATTATGAGCCGTGCTACTGCTGGGATTGTGTGAGTACTAACCCCAGCCTGGGGCAGAGAGCCTGAATGGAATACAAGAAACAGAGAGACAGACTTTCAGCAGCTATCGCTCTTTGTTGTTGCTGTTCGGCAGCCATGAACTGCTGCTCTCTGCCTTGTGCCCCTCTGCCTGGGAGCCAGCTGAATACGGACTGAAACCTCCAGTAACTGCGAGCTAAATAAATCTTTCCTTCCTTCATTTTGGGTGTTGGGTATTTGTCCCAGCAATGAGAGAAGAGTAACTGAGACAGTGTCATAAAAAGGAAAGGGACTGTTCATGTTATCAATTAAACAATAGCAAACAAAAGTAAAATTAAAGGAAAAAAGACATGGCCGTAAAAATATAATAACATTTTTACTTCTACCGCATAACAATTCAAAATATACGAAGCAGAATCTGTTAGTGATGCTTAGAAAAATACTTGTAAAGGACTTTGAAAATCCACATTGTCTATTTCAGATCGACAATGCAAAATATAACACTGATTTGGATAAGATGAATAAGCTCATAAAATGCAATTCTTTCTCAGAGAACACAGTTATAATTTTAATTGAGCTGCATGCTTTAACTGAATAGCATCTTTAGCTTTGGAACTTGTTTAACTTTAATTTGGAAGGAGGTAAAAAACCCAGTAACTTATAGATAAAATGAACTATTGCTATTTGTATTTTTAAACATATCTAGCCATCACTTTTCTGAGTGTACTATCCTCAGAGAATGTAACCACAGGGTTCTGGAATAGGCTACTCAGGTCCATGCAACTGACATTAATGTTTTCCTTAAATTGACAGTAACATTTATTATGGATTATTTTTCTATTAGCCCAACTTCCCATAGTAGAAGATACTTTCTATTTCCTTTTTAACTTTAGAAATGCTGAGAGATTGCTAATAATAATTGGATGTGACTTGTAACGCTATTTGAGGACAAATAATTTGTGTGACATACACATGTGAGTGTCCTACCCTTCCTTTGCATCCTTTTGGAAAATTCTGCAGGGGCCCCTTCTGTGTGGAAGCCTGAACTATCACTTTGGCTTTGCTAAGATTCAACTTGGTGCTGCATAACCATTCATGAAGGGGAATTTGGTAACTAATCCATATTTGTGTACGGGTTAGTTCTAAAACTTCCATAAAGACTTAGCAGTATTTATGTTGTAATGCCTGAGAAAATGTGCATCACCATAAATTCAAGAATTGTATGTGTACCATGTACGTAACTGGTTTTTTATTTAATTTTTAATTATTTTATGTGTACATATTTGCAAAACATAGTGATTACATGCATTGTAGGGAATCGTATACATGCATAGCATGGCTCAATTCTTTTTTTATGTATTTGGCACAGGGTCTCACTCTGCAGCTCGGACTCATAATAATCACACCTGGACTTGGTCCTCAACTCAGTGCACCCAGGGGACAGGGCCGATGCAGCATATTGGACTGGGGATCGAACCCAGCCCCTGTGCTTGCCAAATCAGGCACTTAGTTCACTGAACTATCTCGCCAGCCCAACTCAGTTCTTTTAATTTCCCCTTTCCTTTACCTCTCTTATTTTGGAACTATCAGATTTACATTTTCATATTTTCTGTCCTGGTACAATCTGTGATTTCAGTTAGCATCAGCCACTTTGGCCTCTGTCATGTCCTCAGTTTTGCCTTCTGTCTTGCATCTGCCCCACCATCTCGAGTCTGCAGGCAACCTAGTGTGGTCTTTGTAAATCTCAAGCATCATCCACCATGATATCCCTCTCTGTTTCACCATTTGGGCCTTTTAATGTCCTTTTAACTCATGTTTTGAATGTTATCGTTTTGATGAACATGTCAAATTGTACGTCTTCATGGGGTTCAGTGTGGTATCTCACTGCTGGCCTACAGAGTGTCTTAGTCAAATCCAACCTCTTTTCACTCCTCTGACATTTTGCATCTTCCTGAAATCACTGTTGTGCATTCAGGAAGAAGGTAGAATATTTTTTACTTCCACACATGAGACAGAGCATGCAGTTACTGTATTTTTCTATCTAGCTTATTCCTCATGATGTCATTCATTTCTGGTATGTGTGTGTGTGTGTGTGTGTGTGTGTGTAGTCCATGGCCTTTAGGGTTCCAGGTGGGAACATGACATTGTCCTTCTTTAATACTTATTACACGCATTGTTACACAATGCCTACTATATAGGACACATTCAATACTTTGATTTAAAAAATTTATTTCATGATATCAGGAGTTGAGGGCAGGGGAAATAGTTCAGCAGTCTGAGCACCTGCCTGGCAGGAACAAGGACTGGGATTAATTCTCTAGTACTTCATGCTGTGCCACTCTGTCGGCCACCAAAATGGCATGGTGATGCATGCTTGTAATCCCAGAACTGGGGAGGCTGAGACAGAAGGATCACTGTGAGATCGAACTGTGTAGAGAGACTTTGCACAAAATAGATATTAGGAGCTGAACCTAGGACCTCAGACATGCCAGGCAGGCATTTTCTCACTGAGATTAATAATTTTTATTTGTTTTTTCCTTGACAATTCCTTGTGTCACTACTCTTTAGTTGCTGGGTGTTTTTTATGTTCTTTTATCTTCTTATTTAGAATCGATGTAATTTTAATATTAATGTTATGCCAAATAGAAATGTGCTTTATATGTGTGTGTGTATACATGCATATAGGAAATACAGATGCATGACATCAAATGTAAAAGTATATAATTCTGCTTCCTTTTATTCCCCCTTTCCTCTCTCATCTCTCTCTTATTCATGACAATGACAGTAGTCCTAGCCCAGCAGTAGCAGTTTGACTATTAGATATGTGGGTTTCTTGTAGGATTTATAAGATGCATGTCTGCTTGTCTTCACCACAGCTATTGTCATTGACCTTCCCCACTGTACATGTATTCAGAGTTGGCACTCTCTGCCGGGCTTTTCTTTCTACTATTTAACTCCTTAACCAATTAGAATTAATTTATTCTAATGCAGCTTTTCATTCCAGGATTTTCCACTTTCACGTGGGTGTGAAGTGAAGGAAACATTACTGCTATAATTCCAGATTTGTTCAACTTGTTTGTTTAGGAAAATGACTTCCAGCTTATAATAATGTCTTCCAACTGGAATCGAAACATGACTGTGTGCAAAATTTATGAGCCAGTTCTCTGTTCTCAGGACAATGCAGATGAACAAATATCCCGGGATTATCAGAACCAGGAAACAGAATTTAGCTACTTATTTTTCTTTTTCTTATGCAAGTTTTGTCTGAATATGTAGGAAATCTCTTTTTTGGCACTGAGTTTCACCAATCCACTGAGTTAGTTATGTGTGACTTCCCTTTTAATCTGATTCATCAAGTCTTCTTTTATTTCAGGAAATTTTTCTTGAAAATTTCTTTCTTGCTTGCTTTTTTCATTTCCATGTGTTACAGTTTCTCCTCTCCTGGAGCAATGACCCATATGTAATCAATCTCCATTGCCTTTTTTGCTTAATGTATTTTTTTTTTTGTCTGATCACTGTGAGCTTTCCATGTTCTGAAATTTTTGGTATTTGTTCCCCCAAAATCTTTCCTTTCTATCACTAGCTAGGCTTACTGTAATTCAATTCTTTCCTACTTTTAATGGAGCTTCAAATACTGTCTAAGTTTCAATTTCCTTTTCAGTTTCTTACTTAGGTTTCCAACTCCCTTTTCACTGTCTTCTATTTTCATATCTCTTTTGGCATTGTGTGGAAGCTTCCTTCTCCTTTATTGCTTCATCCACACACTAAGGTATCTCCAAGTTCCTGTAGGACACCGACAAATTTTTGTCTCACATTGTCTTCTCTTTCTTTTGGATGCATTGTATAAAGAATCTTCATCTATATTGCATTTACATCTTATTTTATTCTTTGTGTCATAGCTGAATGTAACTCACTTCCACTGCTCCTGAATTTTAACAGGAATCATGTTTTGACTTTCTTCTTCGATAGTCTTACCACAATTTAAATTCTTCCCTTTAATCTTCTTTCAGGAAACCTCTTTGCATCCTGAAACTTTCAGGAAAACTACATGCTTCTGTAACTCAGTCCCTTCATAAAATCAGAAAGGAACAGGCAGGGATAGTGTATTTTCTGCAGCTGTATTTTGGCAACGGTTTCTTTGAATATTGTTCTCACTCTGTGGCAGGTATTAATGATCTGCTCAGAGAAAATGATGAACTAAATACAATACTATCACGGCACAAAATAATCCATCATTCATGCATTGTTGCTATGAAGCTTTCTATAAAGACTTCTCAAATTCTGACAAACACATCTTCCTTCATTAAACTTTTATGGTAGCAGCTTCGGTCTTAGCATTCCTCTGAGGCAGCCTTGAGCCTTACGCTCCCTGGCCAAGGATGTATGCTATGTTCTGCTCTCTGTGGCTTTTCCTTTGTAATCCATGACTTTCAAGGCAGCAGGGACGTCTCATTGTTCTCACTGTTTATCCACGATAACCAGGCACTGCAGGAGACATTCTAAGTTCACAAGTCGCGCTTCTTGGTGGGCTTCTTGGGAAAGTGAATGTTACTTTAAAAGGTAAAGTTCGGTTATCTTCTTTTTTTTTAATTCTATTTTTCAATTATTTAATTATTTATTTATTGGGTCCAAGGTCTCACTACGCAACTTGGACTAATAGTGATCCTCCTGTCTCAGCCTCCCAAGTGCTGGAATTATAGGCATGCGCCTCCACAAACAGTTTTGGTGGCAGGCACAACATGCAGCAGCAGGGATTGAACTCAGGTCCTTGTACTTGCCAGGCAGGTGCTTAGACCACCGAGCTATCTCCCCCCAAGCCTGGAGTTATCTTTTGGATCCAAATAATTAGATTACAAGGTGCAACATATTTAAAGAATCTTCAACATCCCTCAGTTTCTGGGAATCCTTCAAGACAGCATATAACTTTTATTCTTTGATAATTCAGTAAGTATTGTTAGTATCATTATGCAGAAGAAAAAACATCTGTAGCCCCAGGATGAATTAAATTCCCAATTCTTGCACCTCTTTTACACCTAAAAGATGGAATTAGTTCAATCCATCTTTTCAACTCCAGAAATAACGGTCTCCTTCTGATAGTGCCAGAATGCGTGTTTTTGTGTTTCTGTCAGTCATTGTCATTACTTGAAAGATACTTCCTCAGAGTTCATACGTCTACCCAGAACTCAGACTACATACTCTGAAATTCATATTTTTCTCTACTTATACTGAAGAAATATTCCCAGTCTTCTCTTCACAGGATGCTGCTCGACAGTCCTTGTCCTCATGACCCAAAGGAACTGCTGCAGTTCCAGCCATCACACATCTGGTACCGCAGTGCTGTGAAAGATGGAGTGAGAGATCACCACACTCGGCCACTGCTAGTTGTTGCTTTTGTATTTCTTAGGGATGGTCTACATGCCTGTTTACAGCCTCCCAAGGCTGGGATTACAGGCACGTGCCACCACACCCAACAGTTATTGTTTTAATAGTACTTTTCAGTGGTTCATGATTATTTAAAAAATAGGCAGAGAAAACAGATGGTGATGGGGATTCGGTAGAAAATTTTGTGAACACTGTGTCCCAAAAGAACCAGAAATCATTTATGTAACTTAAACGTGGAGGAAAGCTCCATCCTATGGATTCAAAGGATGTGACGTGAAATTAAGAAAGATTGACAATGTTCTTGTTAGAAATCCATCTTTGAAGTGTCTATGACAGAAGGTCCGGAAATGGCTCCCTTAACTAAATACCAGAGCTTCTGACCTTCAAGATGATCTTTCAAATTTTCCATTTATTCAATTATTTTAATAGCTTCTTGGAGATATAATTCATCACCCATAATCTTCACCCATTTAAAGTATACAGTTCGATTTTGGTTTTGTTGTTTTACAGCACTGGGTACTGAACAGAGAGCCTTAGCCCTGAACAGTATCCCAGATTTTTAATTTTTCTTTTCTTTTGAGATAGGATTGCTGAGTGTGAAAAAGTTGATTGGGCTGGGCTGAAGCCTGTGGTCTTCCTGCCTCAGTGACCTGAAGGCTTGAGTCTACGGTTGTGTGCCCCTGTGTCCAGCTGCTAAGGTTTTTTAATTTACTTACAGAGTTTTACATTCATCATAATGTAACTTTTGAATATTTCTATTCAAACAGAAGCTCCACGCTCATAAGAATTTACTTTCCACCTTTGCCTTCCTTGTAGCTGTAGGTAGTCAGGGATTTTCTGTGTCTTTATAAATTTGTCTATAACAGATATTTTCTTTTCTTAATTTATGTATTTGGTATAGGGTCTCACTACGCAGCTCAGACCCTTCTATTTTCAGCCTCCCCACTGACAGGATCATAGCTGTGTGCCACCACACCCAGACTTGTATAGTAGATATTTTCTATAGAAACAACCAGACAACACGTTGCTAGCTTCTTTGTATTTATTACATCTTTAAAGTTTCATCTATAGTGCTGCATTGATCAGTAATTCACTCAGAGAACTTTTTTTTTCTTTTTTCTTTGGCTGGCTCAGCCGTCCCTAGGGGTGGGGATGGTGCAGCCTGTGGTGCCTGAGCTTGTCTAAGCTCGCCTAAGCAGGAGCTTTAGGCAGCTGAGTTATCTTGCTAGCTACTCAGCGAACTATTTTTGAGTGTGAGCAATGTACTAAATCCTACAAGATATTGGGAATGTAACTATAGCACCTGGGAACATGGTTCTCCTTGACCTCATTGAGCTAGAAGCCTAGTGAATAAATATTTTAAGCAAATAGTAACATTGGTACATTTGTGATAAATCTGTCATGAAAACCCTCTCAAAAGACATGGCTTTGGGTGAAAGTCGTATTTCAATTGAGGTTTCAGCTCTGAGTGAGAGCCGGACAGAGGAAGAGGTACTAACTTACAGTTGGGAACTTCCGCTGCGTGGCAGATCCAATACAAAATCTGGCGTCAGGAATTGGAGGAGAACTGCTTAAACACAGCGGATGGTGAGCCGATGTCTCAGCCAATGAGCACAGCGTGCTCAGCAATCATTGCCAGCGAAGGTGCTCGGTAGTCATCTGGTGAAAACCGGGGTAGCCTCCGAGGTCTCAGCAGTTCTGGTGGAACGCCCACCGGAAGAAGGAAGAGAAGGCTACCCTGGGCAAAAATAGCCACAAGTGAGAGCCCTGAGATGACAGGGGAGCTGGCTGCTCTCAGGCAGCGCATCTTGTCACTGCTTCTTAAAAACGCTCACGCAGGGGCCTCTGAGGGGCTTGTTCTTTCGTCTATTTTTCTAATACCACAGAGCTCTGGACTGTGTCTGGCCCTGAGAGACCTAGTCACACATCATGCAACACATACAACGTTTAATCAAAGGTGCAGCATGCCGAGGACACAACGTCCTCAATGCGCTGTGGCCTCTTACAGTGGTGTACCATGTCCCGAGGCTACTCTAGGGATCTCTGTTTAGTCTGGCTTATTGAATTTGGCTCATGGTAGTAACATTATTATGGAACTAAATATGGACACATATTTTATTCTTCACTGGCATGATATTCTATTTATAACAATACAGTGATAGCTCAAGAGGGTTTTTCACCATAGTGTCACAATTAGTCTTTAGTGGAAAAATGAAACAGTCTTCTGGTAACACAGGTAAGACTGCAGAAGTGAGTTTTCATACCATCTAGGTCTCACTTCTCTTCTCCTCTCCTCTCTTCTCCTCTCC